>PVJO010008774.1:0-73131 GCA_004026905.1 Hystrix cristata
GTACTAAACTCAAATCAAAGTGGATCAAAGATCTAAACATTAAAACAGAAACATTAAATTTACTGGAGAATAGAATAGGAAGAACCCTCGAAGACATAGGGGTAGGAAAAAAATTTATGAACAGAACCCAGACTGCACAGGAAACAATACAAAGAATCAGTGCTTGGGACCACGTGCTATTAAAAAGCTTTTGCACAGCAAAAGAAATCACAAATAGAGCAGGGCGAAAACCCACAGACTGGGAAAAATTTTTTACTAGCTATCCATCAGACCAAGGTCTAACATCTAGAATATACAAAGAACTCAAAAAAATTAAACCTCCCTAATTCAAAGACCCAATCCAAAAACGGGCATCTGAAATGAGTAAACATTTCTCAGATGAAGAAATTAAAAAGGCAAATAAATACATGAAAAAGTGTTCAACATCACTAGTCATTCGAGAGATGCAAATCAAAACAACATTAAGATTCCATCTCACTCCAGAAAGAACCACATTTATGAAAAAATCAACCAATAACAAATGCTGGCGGGGCTACGGGGAAAAAGGAACCCTCCTCCATTGTTGGTGGGAATGTAGACTGGTCCGGCCACTATGGAAATCAATATGGAGATTCCTCAAAAAACTAGAACTAGAGGTTCCATTTGATCCAGCTATCCCCCTATGAGGAATCTTCCCAGAACTGGAATCCTCATACCAGAGGGATGTATGTACAACCATGTTTATAGCAACACAATTTGTAATAGCTAAGTCTTGGAAACAATCTAAGTGCCCAACAACCAATGAATGGCTAAAGATGTGGTTTTTCTACACAATGGAGTACTACACTGCCATAAAAAAGGATAAACTAGAGTCATTTGTATGTAAATGGATGTTCCTTGAGAACATACTATTAAGTGAAATAAATCATTCATGAATACACATCGAATTGTTTCTCTGATATGAGAAACCATGGCTGTAAAAAAGGATGAAGAGGTATAATAGATACAATATAAAAGGAAGATACTATTCAAAGAAGAGCATTGGAGGGAGAGCCAGGGAGAAGCGAGAAGGGAAAAAAGGAATAGAAAAAGGAAAGGGAATTCATGGAGAAATGTGAATGAACCTGCTGTAATTGGGATGAAAGGAATAGAGAGGAGGGGCGGGGAAGAGGGGGGAGAACCAAGATGCATCATGTACAGGTACAAAATAAATGTGATGAATGTGACCATTTTACCAATACATGTAAACATTGTACCAATACATGTTCTTGGTTAAAACAAACAAACAAACAAACAAACAAAAAACAGTATTTCCATATCCAGAATCTCCTTCCTGCCCTAGGATTTTTGTATGCATTTTCATTTACCAATGGGAAGACAAACTGGGTTTCATTAAGATTCTAGTGTCATGAATCAGCTCGCGAGAGTGAAAGTGGTTTAAGAAATGTAACCATTTCCTCCCACAGCCCATGGTGATACAATGTTGGTTGGGACTCACTGTGGTAATTCCAGCCACATGACCCAGGATGGGGACCAGTCGCCGGGTGGGGTCATATTGCGGTTGGAGTCCAGGGCTGCTGGGCTGTTGCAGTCTTCCTGGGGCTCATGTTCTTTGACTTCTAAGGCTTTGAGTACCACCAAGGAGGATGTGCTTTTCAACAATACAACTGCCTCACTCCGGCTGACCTCTGTGAGTTCAACTCCATTCACATTCAACAAAATGTCACCTGATGGCCAGAGAAGCAAAGCTACCCTTAGTGAGGGCAAACAGGAACTTCTGTGTAAAGTGGAAAGGGGCAGGGAGCAACCGGGATATGGGGATGTGGAGAGGGCAAGGTGCACTCCATTAGCCCCTGGCACTGACTCAGGGCTGACTTCTCACAGAGCAAACGGCAAACAGCACGAGAATTCCTAGGTGCCTGTGAGGCTTGTTTGGGGTTTTCTACCATACCTACTGGTGTTTGGGCTCTTACCTTAGAAACTAAGGGTGCCAAAAGAGCCTTGTTCACTAAAGAAAAGCTACTTTTCCACTCCTTGTTTCTTATTTTTAGCACAAAGGGGGAGCACTTGGCCAAAGCACTTGCCCAGAACCTGGCATGTATTAAGCACCCAAAAAGTACAGATTGAAGACTGATGAAGAAACTACCCAAGCAGGTGTCTAGCTGGAGTCCAGAGTAGTGAAATGTGCCTAGACTTGTGCTCTCCAAGAGCTGTGAAGAAGCTGCTCCCTGCATTTCTGTTCTTTGCACAGCTACCATCAGTTAAGCACCTATGAAGGGCAGGGCCATTCCCATACATCATATCTAGCTCATGTTCTCTTGTTAAGTCACTTCCTGTTGTACCTCATGATTCTCTACCCAGGTATTTTTGAAAAAGTACAGGAAATTAAAATACATACACCCTACCCTCATTTTCTATTCTCTTATCTCACTTCTGTTTTTCTGCCTCTTTTGGACATCATCTTTCTTCATACAGGATAACAATAGCAGGAGAAAAAGGACAGGAGTAAAAAGAATGGCCTTGACTTGTTTCTTTGAAGCACACCGTGGTTGGCTGGCTATATCCCCTACACCACAACCCCTGTACTTCATCAGACTGGGCAAGTGCGCTTTAGATATATAAATTGGTATATGTTTGTGATACATAATAATTATGATCATTTTGGGAAATTGGTGCATACACATATTTTATCTCTTGAACCACAATCTTTAAGAGACATGATTGCTCATCCAGCTAAGCTACCCCTTCATATATGCTGATATTAAGGATATGTATTTCTAGAGATAATTTGGGACACCACCTTCCTTTACTTAAGCTAGCCCAGAAAATGTGTGATTAAGAGTGAAACACTTTTCACCTGTGGTAAAATACCTTGCATGGTATTTTGCTAATATCCACTGAATCAAACTCTATCAGATATTTTTTTTTCCTATCCAACCCACAAAAAGGAACAGCTCATGAATTAGCTCCATCATTGGGTCAAATCCAGCAGAGAACCACTTAGAATGAGTGGGACCAAATTATGCCATAGAGGCAACTTGCTTATAACTGTAGCAGCAGCCTTTCCTGGGGGTAGTCTGAAGGTTCTAGCTTTACTAGTAGGCAAGCTGGCCCATATCATCCCATATGAACTAAGAGGGGTAAAACTTGATCAACTATACTGAAACTAGTCATGGTCAGTAGGTAACCGATGTTCTGGCTAGATCACTCTCACATTCTCTTGTTAATGCTGGGAACAATAACCTAAACCAACAATCTGTTTATTCTGCACAATACTCTGTCACTCCAGTGCCTTAATTCTCTTTCTTTTTACCTGTTTTTATTCTTCCATCTCTGCTTATGACTCCTCCAGGCTCAACGCTGATGACATAGATAGGCAAGTCCCATTCCCTATGTGAGGCTCCCCCTGCAACGGTCATGCCAAGAGATTCGCTGGGGTCTTTTCGGACACTTACCACCTTCTCATGACAGGCAGCTGCAGGATGGAGGGGCTGAAGACACACAATAAAACATGGCACATGTATTCACAACTGAGTTTTTTATATGGAAAAATGACTACTGTTGCATAAATTGTGCAAATTGCATCATATAGTGGTCCTTGGCATCACAGAGGTGTATACACAAAGAGAACTATCATTTTGTACCTCTTTCCAAAACAGTTACATTATCCCAAATTCTACAGGCTAACCTGGAAAAAGTTTATATTTCAAAAGGGAGGAACAGGTTGGAGACCATGGGAGAAATCTGAAGTAAACAAAGTGACCTGTGTCCAAAATTTCTCAAGTGACTCTTCCATTCTTGATGGTAGTGAGTCAACATTTCAAAAAACTCTTATCTTTCATGAATATCGGAAATTTTTCCTAAATTTAAAAAAAAGTGCCCCTATTTTACAATACAGAATCATCTTTCACACTTCCTTGAGTGTGAAAGGCAAAGGGCCTTACCTCTGCTAGGCAAAGAGATGTTTACCTGAGGGCCGAGGGGCTCAGTACAACAACGGCAATACTTCAAACAAGAAAGGAATATGTCCATATGTACTGTGTCTCTGATGGCCACTTGCTTTCAGATCCACCAGAGAGAGATCCATGCTAGTGATGGAAGACCCAAGCCCCTCTGTAATCCTTTATGATCAGTTTTATCCAACTTGTGGAGGAGGAAAGTGTGGCAGAGGCTATCACTTTTCTTTTGTGCTTACTTCCTACTTTATAGACCTCGGAATGTTCTCTAATGTTTAATAACTTATAATGAAATAGTTCATGCTTGTTTAAAAATATCATAGAAAACCAAGCGTTTATCGCTCAAATTATATAAGATTTTTTTTAATATTTCCTTTGGATTTTTAAAATAGAACATATCATACATCTAAAAAAGCATAAGAAATAATATCATGACCTACCCATGCATCTTGCAACTCAACATCAGAAACAAGTGTTCAGAATACAATTAAAACACCTCTATGACTTCTCTCTGGCTACTTTCTCTTTCCTCTCCCACAGTGGTAACCACTCACCTAAACATGGTGCCTATTATTTCTTCACTTTTCAACTGGATAAAAGCTTTTCTGTCCCACAAATCCTGACTTGCCTTCTTCAATATTTCTTTGAATCATTTAAACTCCTATTTGCAAAATGCCACATTGTTTCCTAAATCAAACAAAACTTTGCTCGAAATATAAAAAAACTAAACCATCGAACAGCCATACATGTTACTTTACTTCTAAATATGCCACCTTTTTCAAAATAAGGGCATTTCAGGAGGCAGCTAGAGCCATATGGCCAGAGGTGTAGTTCAGAGCTAGAGTACTTGCTTAGCATGTGCGAGGCTCTGGGTTTTATCCCTAGCATCACAAAACAAAAACAAACAACAACAAAAAAAACATGATGGCAGACAGAAGTATAAATGAAGAGAATTACAGCTTCCCAGCAGGCCAGTGTGTGTTTCCAGGAATTGAGGTGCAGGGGCTTGCGGCAAAGATGTGATCAGATCCTCCTGGCCTTTCTGTGACTCACCATGGGTAGGTGGAAGGAATGAAAAACCAGTGTAGTGGAAGCCTCATTTCAAAAAATTTAATGAACTAGAATGTAACATTCTACTTCATTCTAATAAAATTAATTAGATAAAAACTTTAAGCTAACACACTAGTTTTCCATTAATAAATACCAGCAGTTTAAACATGTTAGTGGTATTTATTAGCAAGAAGACATCAGGGAATTCTTATCTATAAAATGTTTTAGCAGGATGTACTTGGTCTGTCTAGATTGCTTATTACAAATAAACATGGAATTTATGGATTTATGGGGCATAGCTGGCTGGAGAATGGGGTAAAGGGTGTGATAGTCTAGGCACTGTAATTACAGAGTATAAAGCAGTGATATTCTAAAATTTAAAATTTGGAGAATTATTTCTGTACACATTTCTCAAAAACTCGTGGCCTAATGTGAAAGGAAAGGGGCATTCCCTATTCTCTGTGGAGGGAAGAATGGGTTACCTATAAGATTTTTTTAGTTACAAGAGATACAATGAAATGTATCAGGGGAATGACTGATAGAAGCTTATTAGCATCATGCTAAGATACAAAGGCAAGACTACTAGATTCTGAATGTGGACTATGCAAGATTTGTGTTGTGTAGACACCTTACAAATGAAGAGTTTAAAGCACTGCCTCTAATAGAAGCTACACACAGCAGTACAAATTAGGCTGAGTTATCTCTTTTGAAAAGAGGCTACAAACAGGTGGCCTAACAGTTGGGTTTCACCCACATATATGTTCTGCTTGACCCACAGTGTTTAAAATTTTTTCTGGATTTTAATCCCTTAAGATGGAACCTGTTCTCTCCGGATTGCCCCAATCCCCACCACTCCCTAAAGTGCCATGAGTTTTAAAGATTTAGATTCTCTTCCTAGGCCCTTCTGTAAACACAAACATATTAAAAATAACAGGGAAATCATTAATTTCCAGGCAGACTGGGAAACTAAAAAACCATAAACCAAGCAAAGTGAACCAGAAACCATTTCAAAGTGAATGGAAAACAGTCCTTGAATAGAACAACTCCTAGAAAAACATAACATGTATTTGGCTTAGACTAGAAATTAGGACCTCATATAAGATCTGCAAGATCAGGTTTCAAAACTCTCCCAGCACCTTCCTAGCTCCTACTTGGATGGGAGACACCTGTTATCTAAGTCTGAAGATGGGACTACAAGTCAAAGGATGTTTCTGTAAGTGACAAACTCCAGAGATGACACTTAGTAAAGTACGTATCTTCCCCCAAGACATTGCTTTTTGCAGGAGCAGCAGACATGTGCCGGCTGCACCTCACCTTGGGAACGATGCGCCTGTCCTCCGAGTCTGGGGACTGGCTGCTGTTGTGAGTCCAGCTGGTTTCGCAAAAGATGTCTGGGCTCTGCCGTCGAACCTGGCGGGACACGACGAGGTGAACACGCCTTTCACTGGCCTGGGTGAGAAGACACAGGCATCAGCCACTCTCAGAGTTTGCATGCACAGCACACAGCTCTGGGGACTTCAGAGGAGGTGACTTACGTGGTTTTTAGTATTTTTTATGCCAGCACCCATCTTGTAATTTGGCAAAAGCATGAGAGATATTTCCTTTACCCCTGAGCCAGATAGTAAACACTGCTCCAAGGGAAACCGAGGGAAGGTTTGGCTCCTATGAATCTCAGCGGAGGCATCACCAGATGTTGCCAATTTATTTTTAATGCAGGACTTTACAGCAACACAGGCCCAGTGTGAAGGCTTTAATGGTTGGAATAAGGTGCCCACTGTACATGAATGACCCAGACCAAAGGTCTAAGATCAAACAGCGAAGAAAACGAAGGAAAGCGAAGGGAATTCCGTGTCTGACAGTCTGAAATGTTCAAACACCAGAAAGGTTGTTTGCAAGGTTGTAAATATCTGTTTGCAAGGGGCATCAATTTGGTGGTCATAAATTAGATGAATGTTTTACGACAATTGCTAAAGTACAATAAAGGTGTTTATTGTAAATATCGTGATGGCTGGCTGGCTAGGTGAGTTAATTCGTTTCATAGAAGTTTAGAAAATCTGGCCAAACTGGGCCCAGAAGGAAGTCTGAGCTCTGCTCCCACTTTGCATTATGCACAGCTCAGTCATCACGCCTGGCATCTCCAGTCATTGCTCACGTGCCCTTCCTTTGCTGGTCCAGCTTGCATTGCCTGGTGTTTCTCATCACATATAAAGTCTGTGTCAGAACAGAACAAAAATAACAAGCCCAGGAAATAATCATGAAGAAAGCTGACACGCAGAACTACGGGATTAGGCAGTGACATTCAATTCCTGGAAAAAAATTTTATAACAATTATGTCTCTTTCTTTGGACTGCAAGCCTTGCTTATCTTAATAAGGTTATCTTTGGGGACTCTAAAGCAAAAATCACTAAAAGATAAGCAGCAGCAAACATTCAAGTCAAAAACTTCAACCGCTGAGCCTGAATTTGCTTTTATCTTTGGAGAAACTGTTTTGAAGGCTCGCGACTGTGTGTTTGTCACTAGGCCTGTGTACCGTATCAGGTTCATCTTGAACAAGGAGCAGAGCACATGATCTAAGCACCTCATAAGAACTGAGAACACTTAAGATCTACATATCAGTTCAGCTTGCCAGGCAAATCCAAATGGCCAAGGAGCAGCCTGCAAGAGCTATTTAATTCACATTTTTGAGCACAAAATTTCTCACTGGACTTTTGAATGTTGGCTCTGGTATGAAGTTGCTGGCAGGAGTAATACTCCAATAAATAACTCTGGTATCAATTTACTTGGGAATAAATTCCGTGCAAGGCTGGATCTGTGGCTCGTACCAGCCACCCTATAAATTGCTCACAGGGAGAGTCTATTTGATGTACTTTCTTTCTTAGTGTTTGAAGACATGAGGTGGAAAACGGCCTAATGTGTTTGTCCTGGCTCTCTCTCCAGGAGCAGCTGGATACAGGGTAGTGAAATAGTCCCTGGCACCACAGGTTTTCTTTCCACTGGTGTCAGTGTGGTGGGTGTGAGAAGGGAACAAGGGGAGGCACAGGAAGAATGAAGGAGAGAATAATTTTTGATTTCATGCCCATATCCTATAGGCCAGGAAGATGCGTACAGCAGACGTGACATTTTAATGGCACATATGGCAGGGGCTGAGGGCCAGTGACACTACAGGCAGAGCAAAGGTTGACAGAGGACCTGTACATTCAGGGATATGCTTCTCAACCACCCAAGGGCTTCACTATTCTTTGTGAAGGAGGGACTGGAGTTAAACCAAATGTGGTTGTGCTCTCTTTTGGATACATAGGTACAATCTTTAAGGTTTAGTAGGCTGCATCTAACTCAGGTGGGTCACTCAATGTGTTTATTGTACTAACTTTATAAACCTTCCAGTTAAGAGCCACCGCCTTCCCTCCACAATGCTGCAAGGCATTGTTCTACACAGGCACCTGAAAGGAGGGCGGCTCCATGCAGACCGTTGGGCATCAGATTGTCTTGCTTAGACTAGGTAGACCATAGACACAGCTTTCCTATAGCACACTCTAAGTCCACAGAAGACCCATCCTGGCTGGGTGGCCCTTTAATGCAGGTGAGTCAGATCTGGAGTGGGATTTATAATGCCTACAGAGGAGATCTCTGCCTAACAGCCCATCCATCGATTATCAGAGGGTTTCATGATCATTTCTTTAAAACACAGGTTCATTCTGATTTCCCCAACGGCTTCTTTTCCAAAAATCCCAGAATGAAGCAGTCTGGCTTTAAATGATTTTTGACACAGACTCATGCGGATGGGTCTATGCTGTCTGATTGCTCACTTCAGCTTCCCTTCCAGCAGTTGTTCAAGTATCATTCTCAGTTCATCCATCTTGTGCTCAAAAAGCCCCAGGGAACTCTGGGGCACTGGTTCTATTAAGTTAGAAAGTCACAGATATGCAAGAGATGTCAGACACCATCTCATCCGATGTTTTCTCTACAGCCCCTGGTTCAATCCCTCAACATCACTACCATGTGAGCAGTTCGTGCACCAATGCCCCCAGCAACAGGGAGCTCACTGTGTCCCAAGGCAGCACGTGCCAATTTTAGATGGCACTAATTAAGAAGTTTGTCTCTAGGTTGAATTAAACTTGCTGTTTCTTCCTTGCTCACTGGTTATAGTCATGACCTGTAGGGCAACCCCGAATCAATTTTCGACCTTATTCAAAGATGACTGTCCTTGCCCTCCCTTAGCTCTTTCCCTTTGCAGGTCAACTATTCCTACTTCCCAAAATATTTAATGTTTTCAAGTCACCTTAAAAACTGTAACTCTGGCCTCACTCTAATATAGCTGGATGGGCATAGGTGTGCAGAATCGGACCTAGATGCTGAGTTCTGGTCTTCCCAGCATAGTAGGGTCTTTTTGCTGATGAACCAGCTGCACAGAGAACTTCTCTAATGGAATTCTCATTGCTGTGTCACACAAATACAGAGGATTGTTTTTATGTTTTATGGAGTCAAGAAATCCACGGAGGTTTGTCTTCATCATTACTGCTTGTTTGAAAGATGACAGGTTATCAGACTGTACTACAGAACATAGTATGGCAGCACAGTGCACTGCTGAAACTACAGATGGTACACACATGTTACACGATAATATAGACAACTGGAGGCAGCAGATCCAAATAGTAAGCCAGAAAAATACCGAAGTCAGCAAGGTGTGGTGGCACACACCTGTAATCCTGGCACTCTGGGAGGCTGAGGGAGAAGGAATCCTAAATTTGAGTCCTGCCCAGGCAATTTACTGAAACCTGTCTCAAAAATAAAAAGGGCTGGGGATGAAGCTCAGTGCGAAGGCCCTGGGCTCAATCCCAAGTACAGCTCAAATTAATCAATCAATTTTTTAAAAAATACCAAAATCATCAGTCATCCTGTTGACTGATATACATACTCACTAGGAACAAAGTCTTGCCCTGTCCTTCCTTGCAGTGAGCAAAAGAACGTTTGCAGGGGAAATTTTTTCTTCCATTGAACGAAAACTTGGGGGGCTTCAGAAATACAACTCTGGAATAAGCTAATGGGGCAAGTTGATACTCCCTATAAAACGAGTTTGGGAAAGTAAATCTGTCATGTGAAGAGCTGTTCATCATGGAAACATCAGGACCTAGCGGCATGGGGCATGACATGTTGTCAAAGGAAGTCGTGACTATCTCCTGCTAGACAGGCGAGCTCCTCCAGGAATCCAGCGACATCAGAGTCGGGCCCAGGAAAAGAGATTAGGGAGGAAAAGTGGTCAAAAGACACCAGGAACCGACCAGCATAGAAAAGGAAAATCAGGGAAGCAGTTTGCTTCATTCCCCCTGCTAGACTGTAGCTCCATATCCACCGTTACATTCCCAGGGGCACATATCTTTGAGGTATAAGGAAATTAATGATGGTGATAATACAGACAGTGACGTAAGCAGGGTCATACAGATATCACTGACAAAGTCAAAGTAAGCATTCAGTCCCCCTGTCCCTGTATCTGCTGATTGCCAGGTAAATAAAATGAACACACTCCTCTGACTCCAACAACATTTGTCTTATGGCATCTAGAGACTACTTTCAGGCCTAAATCTGTTCCATAACAACAACAACAAAAATGTACGTGGGGCTATGTGCATCGGAGAAAAGGTACAAGCTCTACATTCACGACATAGAGCTGTATATACAAATTGCTCTTAAAAAATTCTAAGTTGAAAAGCTGTACATTTGGGCAAATCACACTTTCTCAATAGAACATGGTATTTGGACTCTATATAAAAATCATTTGGACTTTGAGAATTCAGCTCAGGGATTTATTACCATACCATGGCAAGACAATTTATTTAAGTGGGGATCGGATTCCATATTTGCTGTGCCGATCTGTTAAAAAAACACACAGACCTATCAGGTCTTATTTCACTGATGGGTCTTACTGTCTCCAAGGGGACTTGAATATTTAAATTACCCAAAAAAGTTCTGCCATTTTTTCCAAGTACACAGCAAAACTAGGGGCTGGAATCATGTATTTAGAACAAATGTAGGTAACGTGAGTAGTGCATTACTTGCTTTCTGGCTCTGTCTAAAGCCCTATTACATTCTTTTCAAAGGTTTCAAGATCCTAATTGTCAGTTTTCTTTGATGAGATAACTTCTCATTTAATTATTAACTCATCCCACAGAAAAAAATCAGATATATGTCAATATATACATAAAACCACCCTCTTTACCACCTCTACAAATGAACTTTGAATTTTTCCAGTTTCTGTATCAAGTTTGTGGGTTGGCTTAACAAAAGCCCAAGAGGGATACTTAAACTCGAAATTCATAATTACTTCCTTTATTGTTTATATTTGAACGCCTAAATAAATATGAACTCACTGATCTAGAGTTCCAAAGCAATGAAAGCATTTCAAAATAGGGGCACCTCTTAGAAGAAATACTTCTAAGGTTTGTTCACGGCTGGATGGATGGATGCTGACCTTCCTATATCCACCCACTTAATGAGACCTTTTTTTTCCCCTTGTGCCTGAAAGCTTTGGTCCATTATTTCGTTATGCTATTATTTTAGGTATATATTAGGAAGTTCCAAAAAAGCAGTCTCTCACATATTTATTCCACTCAGTATTGGTGCTCAAAATGCTTGAGAAATAACGGTGAAAAATCGAGCTGTACTTACTAAGTTGCTAAGCAAGTTGACTGCTCTGTGGTGGTGATTTCTGTCTGCTTATGGGTTTTCTTCTCAGAAAGCCTTGATTCTCCATCTGTCTAACTGTGGAGTCTGGTTAACCCAGCTGCTGTGGAATAAGCTAAGGTTGGGGCTCAACATATGTAAAGATGGTCCCATTTAAAACAGTTGTGGTCTCTCTGTAATAACTCTTCCCTCAAGTAACACAGAGAAAAGCAGAATGTGTGGTACTGTGGGAGAGAACATGACCAGGAGGACATGATGTCTGGGAATTTCTTTGTAAGCAAATGTGATTCATGGAATAGAAATACAAGGGCAGTATAGCCAAGGATTGAGGGGAAATCTGAGTCTCAACTCCTGAAGGGTATTTGGTTTAATCCCTCCAGCCTGGTGTATGTTACAAGTATCACATAAATAAAATCCCTTCTTCAGAGGCAGAAAGAGATTGCTTAGCTGAGGTTTTCCCAGTACTTTATTTTTTTCCAACTAACTTTGCCCTTTTACGAGAAAGTTTTTCCTGCTTATAAAGCACATTGGCTTTGTTTAGTAAGCAAAAAAAAAAAAAATCTTTTAGGAATTCTAGTAGGCAAAATTTTATATCATAAATTAACTTTCCCAGGGAAACATGTTTTTTTTGCTCTTCTGTTATTAATATACACAAGTAGAATGCCACATGTAATCAAGATTTTTCCAAATAACATGAGTAAGAGTTTGCTTATTTGCAATTACAGTTGGCAGGGATTATTTCCAGAATGTGAGGTGCAAGGCTTGACCTGCAGAGGGCGCTAAAATGTGTAACACGAAAAAACTGACCATCCCCTACAAATCTAGCTTTTAGCAAGAAGAAAAAAATCACGCTAAGAATGTAATTTCTTCATGAAGATTAAAAAAAAAAAAGGGCTCTTTTGAACTCTTTGTTTTTCACATGTGAATCTTTCCATACAATCTGTTTCCTGTTCTCACCTGCTGGCACATTCAGGCTCCAGCTACCTCCCTCACACTGACTGGGTTGCTTTTGTGATCAGAGACTGGACTATGGTCTGGGTGTGATAAGCCGAGGAGCTACGTCAGTCTCATTCTGTACTGCACACCTCTGGGATACAGAGCCTGCTCAACCAGTAATTACTGAATAAATGCAAAGGGACAAAAAGTAGAGATTATACGTCAGGGATATAAAAGTAGACTTAGTGCTTGTTCTTGGTAAGTGATTTGACAACAAACCCCTGAGAGATGGAATTAGTGTGTAAAATATATTTTACACATATTTACACATTTATAATTTGGCTCCATTTATTAATCTGATAATATTTATAAATAATAAATATTTACTTATTGAGTGTCTACTCTTGCCAGACATTGCTTTAAGTGCTTGGAACACAATACTCCACTGTACTATACTATACTGGACCAGCAAGTAACCAGGACATAGTGGAAAGGGAAGCAGACTGGGGGATATAAATAGTGCATGTGCGCATGTACACTGTTTTAAGTGAGTCTGTTGGCAAAGGGCTCTCTGAGGAAGTGACATCTGAGGAGAGATTTCGAAGAGGTGTGAAAGTGAGTCATGGAGATATTTGGAAGTCTTCATGGCAGAGGGGCAACAGGAACTTTGGCTTTGATGTGGAAAATGTGTGCAGAGTAGCAAGAAAGCAACACGACTAAACCTTGTTAAGCAAAGGGAAAGAATAAATGAACTAGAGAGAGAATCCAAGGCCAGAGTGTGTATGGTTCTGCAGGCCATTGCAAGGATTCACAACTTTAAGCGTCTTGGGAAGGTTCAGAGGGCTGAAACCAAAGGAGGTGGCATGACTGGACTGACTTTGTAAGTGGTCATTCTAACTGTTGCGTGGAGAGTCGGAGGGGGATGAATGAGTGCAGACATGAGAGGCCCAGTTTACAGGTTCCTGCAGGGGTCCACAGAGATCTCGAGGGCAGCCTGGCTCATGGAGGATATAGGGGTGGTGGGAAACAGACTAGGAGAGAAAGATGATGAAGAGAGTGAAGATCGCTTTTGGCCCACATGGTTGGGTAAGTGGTAGTGCCATTTCCAGAGACCGAGAGAGAGAGCAGCTTTAGCCATGGGTGGAGTGGGGGAGTAGTCAGGGGCCAGTTCTCGGCATTCGGTTTGAGGTGCTTTTTAGACGCCCCTAGGTGGACACTTAGAAATGAGAATGTGGTAGTCAAAGAGAAGTCGGGGCTGGGTGTGTGGTCAGGAATAGAGAGCATGAACCCAGAAAGAAGGCGCCTCTGGTAACTGTTTCTTCCTCCACCCTCTCCCCAGGACTGGAGCAAGGGCCTCTTGGGCAGACGGACATCCGTGGGAGTTAACAGTCACCTTGGAATTAGTCCTCCACCAAGAGCTGCAGCACAGGGCCAAGGTGCCAGGTGTGTTCCTGCCCTCATGGGTGGGGCAAGTGCCCTCGCACCCTCGGACTCGGGCCCAGGTCTAAACTGATGAAACCACCATCTGCCATTTAGCTCCTGAAGATGAGCGATGAGTTGATACACACAAGAGCGAAAAGAGTCGCCAACACCTCCGTGGCTGAGTCCCAGGGCAGGGCAACAGGGTTTGCACCGGCAGATGGAATCCTGAGGCCAAAAGCATCTGACAACACGGGGCTCAGAGAGCTCTTGGTGTGGACGCAGTCTGTTCCTAAGGCTCCGGCCTCTGAGTCACTAAGTGGAAGCTGCCAAGTAAGCTGGGTAATGGAATGCTTCTTAAAACAAGGCTTCTAATCTTGTTCCTCTCCTATCAGCTCTCCACTGCCTTTAGAGAGACCTTTCTAGATCATGTCACCTTCTTTCTTTCCTATTCCACGGCCTTGGAGGTAGCCTGAGCTCTTTAGCCCCACTCACAGTCCTCTCTATGATCTGGCCCTTGCTGCTTACTACTGCTTTTCTACAGTGCTCTGTGCTCCAGGTTTTGGTCACTTCCCCTGCAGGCTACCAGGGAAGTGCTATTTTGTGTTGTACCTCCTTAGCATGACCCTTGCTACATGTCCTCCTAGAAAACTTCTGCACCTTCCTTAAAGCCCCACTTCTAGATCTCCCTCCACTGTGAAGAACTCATAAGCCCAATCTAAGCAAAGATCTCTCCTGTGTCTGCACTAGCACCACACTGAGTTTCTCCACTGCAGAACTCTCATACCACATGGTAGTCATTTTGGAAAAGTTCATGTTCCGTTAGACTGCGGGCTCCTTCAGGAGGGCAACCTAAGAGGTCATCGCCTCTGTTCTGTGTACCTCACCCAGGGCCAGGTAGGAAGTGGAAACTCAGTAAATTTAATAAATGGAGGGAATGAGTGGGTTAGAACCCAAATGCTCAGGACAGTGTTGGTCGTTGTAAGAATAAAGCCAACAGTTCATGAAACATTACTGAGACACCCAGAAAATTATCTCCAGAAAATTATACTGAGTGAACAAACCAATCACAAAAGTTTATGTATTGTATAATTCCATTTACATGCATTCTTGAAATTCAAAATTATAGAAATGGAGAACAAATGAGTGGTTGACAAGGGTTCAGGAGGAGGTGTGGCAGTAGGGAACCAGATGTGGCCATAAAAGAACCACTTTTATAAGGGTCTTTGTGGTGATGGACATATTCCGGGTTTTGACTGGGTTAGTCAAGAGCTTGGTTGCAATACTATACCGTGGTTATGCAAGATACTAACATGGGGGAAGACAGGGTGATGGGTCCAAGGGATTTCTCTGAATTATCTTAATTCATAGTTATCTCAAACTAAAAGGTTAATTAAAAAGGAAAAAGAAAAAATTTCATGGTCCCCTAGCCAAAGGCAGTGAGATTAATGCTAGATGGCTCGATGACCTCATTGTACTGGTCAGAAAAGTATATTAGTTTGAAGCACCATCAGACTACTATGAACTCTATTTTCCCAAATAATCGAGAATTTGTAGACTTCTCTTATTAGGGGGCTCTCTGGCTTCATACTTGGGTTCCCATGGGATTTCCAAGTTACCTGGTCTTAGCCATGCAGACCAGGCTTAGCTTTGGCCAACCCTATTGTGGTCTCTGTCCACAGGATCCCTGGAGGGTGCATGGCACAGCTTCTTGTGGAAGTTAATACCACTGGATACCTTAGATAGGTCCAGAATCTACCTGAAAGACCTCTGAGTCTGTGTCTAACTTATACTGGGTACAGGGTTAACATAATTCTGATGACCTTCAGTGACCTTAATCTTGTGAGACTGTGGCACACAATACAGTGTTTATTTGCAGTCAGAATGGATGGCTACACCACCACAGAGGTTTTTTATTTTTTGGTGTGAGGGGGATGCTGGGGATCGAACTCAGGGCCTTGATAGGCAAGCACTCTACCACTGAGCTACATCCCCAGTCCCACTGGGAAGAAGCTTTGAAGCACTGGCCCTTCATGTAGACTCCTTGAAAAGAGGATTTGTTTGGTACAAATGGTAATGGGCTCAGTGGTCCCACTGGTGTGGGACCTTCTGATTGGGATCTTGGAATGGCCTATGACCCACCTGAATCAAATGAGCTGCGCTTTCTGGGCTGCCATGTCGCAGGTCATGTCCATTGATAGCCAATATGCGATCATTCTCTTGCAGCTGGCCATGCCGGTCTGCCACGCCACCATCCAGCACACTGAAGATGAATACCCCGGGCTCATCCACCTTGCGTACCAGTTTTATTCCGAGCTGCTCTTCGGGGGTACTTTTGTTGAGGATCACATGGAAACTGTCATCCCGCGGTCCATGTGAGTCCAAGGCCTGGCTATTTCTCCTGCTTTGGAACTTCTGCTCACGAAGTACCGTGAGCCGTAGCACCCGGCACGGCTGTCGCAGGAGGCGCACGGCATAGTTGTGAGGGACGTTGCTGATGTCCATCCCATTGACCTGAGGGCACGGAGTCATCGTGTGGTCAGCCCCACCTGCTGTGACCCTTCCTCGAAGGCCCAGTCTGGCATTCAGGAAGGCCTGGGTCTCACCCCCAGCACCACAAAATATAAATAAAAGGCTCAGGCCCACAGAATGATTAACACTGTCCCCTAAAGACTGATCTGCCCTCTCCCTTTATCCTGTGTCCAAACATCCCCATATCCCAACAATACTTTCCAAACTCTATGAGGAGACACCATCTTTCTTCAACCTTGTCCTTACACAAGACGAGGAATCCTGACCTTCAATTCCGTTGTCTGCCAGATGTGTTTTTTAGCTGGTAGAAAGGTGAGGAAGGAAAAAAATGTAGGAAAAGGCAATAGAAAAGGAAGTTTCCCATTTGGTCAGTCAAAGGATTACATGATTATAAACTTTTTTTCTTTTTCGTGCTGTTGAGAATTGAAGGCCTCATGCATGCACAGCACACGCTCTGCCACTAAGCTCCAAATGATATTAAATGGCCATTCAAGACAAAGTGAGTTGACATTTTCTTTCTAAAAATCTTCAAGTGAATTTTTCCTCCCTCCGTCACTCATATTGGAACTTCTAGTTCCAGCCATTGTGTGTGTATCTATGGGGGCGGGAATATACATGACTGAATATGTGTGCATGAGTGTGCTGCAAGTATGTTTAAGTAAATGTGTGAGAGAATGCGCCTGTGTGTGTACATGAGTGTGTTTGGGAATGGATGAGAAGTATGTGTATGTAAGACAGAATATGTGCCTGAGTGTGTATGCGTGAGTATGTTTCCAAGTGTGAGAGTGTGTGTGTGTGTGTGTGTGTATGAATATGCCAGATACCAAGACAGTTTTCTGTCAGGTCTTTTGCCTGCATTCATAATAAAAGGAAAAAATTATTCCCCCACAATTTCAAATATACTCATGCAAAAAGAAAACCTTTAAGTTTTTTGAGTGAAAGGCTGGATCACTTTATAACTCTGCTTAAATATCCTTAAATTGGGCCCTCTCATGTGCCTCACTAATAACCTACAGGGCTGATACTACACTGAGTTTTCTGGCTTTAGTTACTCTGGCTTCCAGGCCGTGCCTAGAGGCTACAGCCCCTTTAGTCACTGCTGTGGAAGAAAAGAATTCACAGCAGCCCTGCGTTCTGTGCTTAAGGAGGAGCGCCCCACAGAGGAGCAAGGACCTTTTGGAATTCCTACAGTTTGGTAAGATTTCTTGTACTTGCAGCCAATTGTTAGAGGCACCTTGGAATGAGCTTTGAAAAGGCCTGCCTCCAGGCACAATCACCAATTCCCTGCTGCACCCCAGAGAGGTGGGGGCCGGCTGCAGACAAGGTTCACGACTTCTGTACAAACACAGGGGAGCATCCTGTGGGAGGTGGCAGGGCTGCCCCCCTCATTCCCAGGCTAAGAGAAGGTCAGGATGCCTGCTCAAGAGTGTTGCTGAAGTCCACAAGAATCAAAATGCTCCATTATGCAGCCTTCCCAAGCAGCATGGTTTCCACTGGAACAGAAAGCCGTTCAGTGTCGCTGACTGCACTACTGATGGCCTGAGGGTGGCAGGGGGCTGCCTTGTACTCCAAGTAGAGATCAGGGGACTTTCAGCATTTCTACAGTAACAGCGTTATAGTATTTCTCCTCTTACTCCAGTTAGTCTGCCAAACTAACAGTTCAAGATGTGACAGGAACTTGTTCTTCAGCAACCTAGAAGGATGGGATGGAACTATTATCTAAGGAGAGGTAGGAAATATGAGCAGAGAGGGAGTTCTTGTCACTTTTGGCACGTGTTTGACTTTTGTCTGATAAACAACACTTCCTTCATCCTTTCTCTTCTTCTGAAAATTCCTTCTTAAAGTCTTTCCCCTCAACTAAGCCTCAGATGGCAGGATGCTCAAGACAACTGATTCCACTGATGGTTTCTCCTGGAATGTCTCTGGGTTGGTGAGAACAGCTTAGAAACTGCTTTTATTTTCATGGAGGGCCATTAAACCATAGAAAATTTACTTTAGAGGGGTATCTGAATGTGATGAAGTAAAATATAAACTGTTCAATTAATCTGCTCTACAACAATCTAAGAAAATATATGCTCTACTTTTGTATTATTTTACTAATGCTACTTAAGAAGAAAGAAAAGCAGCAGAAAGAGGAGGGGGAGAGAGAGGAAATGTACATGGGAGAAGGAAGAGGGAGAGGAGGAGACAGACAAAATGATGCAGAGACAGAAAGATTTATACACAGAAAGCAGGAGAATGTGAGAGCAAAAGACCTATCTCAGTTAAATGATAAATCTCACATGAAGAGTTCTAACAACATAATAACTATGGAAAGCCAGTGCCCACATTTATTTTACTACCATCCTTCCATCCATCCATCCATCCACCCACCCACCCACCCACCCATGCTAAAGGTTTTTTGTTTTAATACTAAGTGCCCCAGCACAGCCCTGCAGCACAGTCTCTACCTTGAGGATAATGTCTCCTGGCAGCAGCCGGCTGTCTCTGGCAATCATGCCACCACGATAAATGTGCTGGACGATGATGTGGACAAGTGGGGTCTCACTTCCTCCCACGAGTCGCACAGACAGGCTTTCGTTGGGATCCACTCGGTTGATCTTGATGCTGGTAATTTCCCCATCTGGGATCAGGTGATACAGTCTTGGAAAGGCTGAAATGGACAAAGGCGGTGTTTAAGACACCCACCCAGCAGGCATTTCCAGCCACTCATCTTGCCAAACCAAGCCAGTCCTTGCTCCTTGCGCGTGTTTTCCACTTTCCTGCCTTGGTGCCAGGGTACATTTCTCTGCTGGAATGTTTTTTATCTTGGACTTAAATCCAATTTTTCCTTCAAGGCCTGCAGGAAATGATCCCTTCCAATTAAACTCTACCCTGATCCCTCTTTCCCTTTCTCTCTCTAAACATACCATTTCCTATAAGGCACTCTGTTTCTCATGGTATTAGATTGTCTATTATTGTTGTTCATGCTCCTTTCTTGCATTCTCCATTGCACTCTCAAATCCTGAAGGGCCTTTCTCTTGGCTGCTCCATGGTTCTTTGCACAGATTTCTGCACACAGAAGCCTACTTAGTGAAAAGGAATGAATGAATGTCTTTTGGAATGAATTGCAACTTCACCACTTGTTTACAAGGGACGAAAGCAGAACAAGCCTGCTCTTCTGCCCTCGTAGATCGCTTTGGAGATGTTTTTCTTGAAGGCCCTGCTTTTCAGGCTTGGAGATCCTCAGTCCTCTCTAGCAGTAAAGGAAAGTCAAAAGACCCACCTCAGTTTCAAGAAGAGGCCAAGGCCTTAAAGGTGGCTCCTGGGTGTTTGTCCCTGACCTGCCTGAATCACTGACTGGAGAGCTAAAAGGAGATCCAAAGATCATATAGGTTGGTGCTTTCAAGCTTTATCTTTTGATCGAAGAATGTCTTTTTCCGCTACCTTATCCATTGTGATAAGGTAGGAACAGCTGAGCAGATGCTGCGCAGCTTGATAGTGATGGTCACTCCTTTATATAGGAGCTCCTTAAAGTTCAGAGTGGGGAAGTGAAATAACCAGTTCCAGGCTGCAGAGCGAGGTGGCACTCTAAGCTCGGTCAGAAGCCAGGCTCCTGAAGACCGGGACGCTGGTAGCCTCCATCAGGTTTCCTGGAGCCGGGTATTCCCAGCCTGGTGAGAGTCCTTGAGAGACTTCCTTGTGGATCTACAAGCTAGCAGCAGGAATAGCACGACTTTCCTGAGCCATATCTAGTTTGGTGGAAAAGTGGCTTCTCTGAGTAGCCTCAGGCTCGAGTGAGGATGTGGAAGGCTGAGCTGTTTCTGTCTCCTGTAGCTGCTGACAGCTGCCTTTGCCCTGAGAGTCTCCTTGAATGGTGTCATCCGGAAGGATGTAACACTGAGGGCCTTAGTTCTATATAATCCACTCTTTGTGACTTTCAAAACCCATGATCTCAGTCTACTTTTTCCTACTGAGCCCGACTCTCCAGGAACAATACAGGAAAAAAAAAATCTAAGTTGCTTCTAAAATATTGAAGAGTATGATTAACAAGGTAATTTAGTGGTCAGAGGAAGCTTGAAACATTGTAAATGTGTGTTCTTAAACTCCACGCCGATTTAACTTAATGTAAGTGACCGGCTGCCCTGTAAGGCAGCCAGCAGCAGTCTTAATCTGTCAGTTCTGCAATCTGCCAGTTCCTGGTGCTAACAGTACTTGGATGACTGAGTTCAATTAATATTTAAACTACTTTGATTACATTAAGTGGACTATACCACAAGCATCTGTCAGAACGTGTCTGCTAACAAGGGAATGGAAATTTTTTAAAAAATCATTTAATCATTTTGTGCAAAGAAAGATTTGGAAATAATCATCAAAACTGCTGATCCTCCCTCTTCCCTTGCTCTTGCTTGCTACCTTCTAACGACTTATAAAAACCATATTCTCAAACTTAAACTCAAATCTGAACTACTTGGTGATGTCTGATCTTGCAGTTCAACTAGTGCAACATGTTACTTACAGCCACACCAATAAGGTCCTAGTGACCTCAAAGAGTTAAAGCAGCTTTTAAGCTGTCAAATTTACCTTGATCTGAAAGAAAAGAACTGGCTCAATATCGTCTCCTCACTCATAGACTGAAGGATTTAACAATTATTATTTACTGAGACTTTATTATATGATGGGCCTTGTGCTAAGTAATTTGAATGCATATTTTTAGTTCTTGTAATAACCCTATGAAGGAGATTGTTATCTCTGCTTTTAGAGGAAGAATTAGGATGCCAGCCGGAAGGAGAGTGAGAGCGCAGACTGGACAATGGCAGGGAGGTAAGGGAGATATAATATTTAGGGACAGTGATAAGCTCAGAGTGGTTAAAGCATGCTGCGTGTGTGCGTGTGTGTATGTGTACGTGTGTGCACAGGGCATGAGGTGAGCATGAATAAGTAACAAGGGGCCTTATATGACCACTCATGAATTTTCTGAGGTGTAACAAACACAATGGTTGCAGCTTTACCTCTCAACCCTCAGTAGTGGAGGGTAGTGTAACCTGGTATTTAAGAGAGTGGTTTCTGAAGCCAGAGGACCTGCGTTAAAATCCTAGTCCTTCCAAGTTTTAGCTGGCTGGCTTTGGTTTAGTTACCTAATCTCTCTGGGTCTCGAATGTCCTCATGTGTAAAAACCGGAATGATAATCCTTATCCCCTAGCATGTTATGGCATCTAAATGACTTAAAACCACCTGGCACACAGGAAGAGCTCAATTTTTAAAGCTATTTTTATTTCTATTCTAAAATTCTAACATAAAATAAAAAGAAATGAGTAAGGCAGTACTTTCCCAGCTCTGTTTATATTGGGGAAAGCATTGGATCTAAGACTCTGTAACAGCTTCCTTTGCATGAATTTTAGAGCTACATTACCTGCATTCGAAATACAGCAAGATAATTTGGAACAAGTTAAGTAATCTCCTTGTGCCTCAGTTTCCTCATTTGTAAACAGGAATAACAATGGTTATTACTTCTTAGGATTGTGTTGAGGAGTAAATGAGGAAATGCATGTAAAATACCCAGAACCTCACCTTGGACATAGTTGTAATAAGAGAAAATACTTGTATATCACTATATATAGACACTATTTTAAAAACTTTTCACTCTATTATTATTTACATGCATTAAGCTAGCCCCTGAGATTAAGGGTTCCAACAATTTTTCTCTCATTTGTGTAAACAGAGAACAATAGTTTCTGCCCTCATTTACCTACAAGAGGAGTAGGCTGATCAAAGTGAAAACATTTTATACCCTTGGAAGGAAGTGTCACAGAAGGTACACAATGATCAGGCTGCCCTCACTCCTGACATCACTCTGGAAGCGCAGCTCATGGCCGGCCTGTGGGGGAGTTCATTTACCTTCAGGGACAGGGGTATTTTCATGGTTTCCCCTGCTCTGGTCAGCATGGTTGGCAACTACACTCCCACTCTTTGTCCTCCGAAGAACATTCAAGGCTCGATTAAATTTTTTAAAAGATCTGCTTCTAATAGTGGATCGCTCAAAAGACCGTGCTGAGGAAAAGAGAGACAAGAGGAATAGTACTCATGTGTTAAGTTATGTACACGTTGGATAAGATATATACAATAAAACATGAACAGTGGTTACTTCTAGATGGAAGGATTATAGAATTTTCTTAACTGTATTTTCTAAGTTTTATACAATGAAATATTAGAATACATTGAAATATTAGCTTGTTTTAAAACCTCTCTTTTTTTATCTCCTGGGCTAAATGCAATATAACAGTACTTCTCTTGAGCAGGCAGGGGCCATAAATCACTAGGGCTCACTTCAACCCCTTTCACCAAGTCAGATTACACCGTTTTAATGATCTGAGGTACTCGTGGTTTCATTTCACTTTGGAGAATTGGACATTGAGTGGTTGCCAAAACTACCAGAACCATTTCCCTTTAAAAAAACATTTCTAGAACTTTCCACAGTGAGTATTCCTCAGAGTGCTATCCCAAGGAAGGCCAAGAGCCCATTCCCAGACACCCACCCATTTGACTCACCCCTGGTTCGGTTGCCCCGGCCAGTGTCCAAGGGGCTGTTTTCTGCCTGACCATCTTCCACTGTGGACACGTAGGCAGGGTTGTCTAGGCCAGGCTCATCGGTCATTAAGGAGATGGTGGCAGCTGCTGAAAACTCCGGGGAGAGTGGGGTGGCCGTGAGGCTTGCACAGCCGTCAGAGCAGCCATCTTGGGAGCGCCTCTTCCGGTCTTTGGTCAGGCCGTAGTGGGAGGCACCTTTACAGCTGTAACGAAATCCTGGAGGTTAGAGAGCTCTGGCCTCACTGCCAGTGCTCTTCAAATACGCACACCCGCCTCAAGTCCCCCTTCCTTTTTACATGAAGGTACTCAGTACATACTTGCCAAAACCAAGTGAATTTATGGCTGAAGTAAATAGTTTTTAAAAGATACCTGTCACTTTCTCCTTATGCAATCTCTATACGGGCTGCTGGAATGCAAATCCATGAAGGTTAAACTATCTATGTGACTAGGGCCTGAGGCTAGTGATCTTTAATTGTTTGGACAAGTACTTCCTTCTTTCTGGTGTTTATTTTGACCATGAAAGATCTTAAGTCATATTCTCTTTTCTTTTAGGTTTTGCTTGCACAGAATTGAACAAAAATACAAAACTCCTCCCAGATTCCATATTTAACTGTCCATGGAACAAAATCGCTGTCGCCACAAAGCCACAGGAGTTTATTCAGCATCTCTATTCTCAGAGGGGAGGCTTGGTGGCTTGCATCTGTCTCTGCTCTGGGCTGGTCTGAAAGGGAGTGTCCCTTGTTCCTCAGAGAAGCCAGGACCAGGGGCTGCTGTGCACTGGAAAATGTCATCTTCCAGCACTGGGAAGGTAAAAACAGCTTTCACGGTTTTTAACAGTAACATATTTGTTTATATGCATTCATCATCCATTTTATCAAAAAGTGAACTCTGTCATAAAGGCCAGCGTTGGTGCAACAAGAGAGGCAGGGAGAGACCATGCCCAGGGCTCAGGAGATTAAGGTTTGAACCCACCCAGATCCATGTTTTTCCATCAGGGCAGTTTCACTGCCACTGGGCAAGTCATCGTAGCTCACAGGCAAGGGTCTGTCAGGAAATGATGACGTGGGGAAGGGAGCCAGCTTCCATAGTTGTAAAAACAGAAATCGACTCATGAGTTCCTTTAAGAAGTGTCTATTTGCATATAACAAATGTGCTGATTATGTTATTTTTATCCGTTCATTACACAAAGTCTCATGTGATTGAGCTATATTAAACAAATCTTTCAGAAACTATTTGGAGTGATACTTCACATTCTCTCTTCTTTTTTTTTTTTTGCTGGGGATCGAACTTACAGCCTTGTGCTTGCAAGGCAAGCACTCTAGCCACTAAGCTAAATCCCCAGCCCCAATATTTCACATTCTCGAAAGGGAAACAAAATCAAAGGAATTAAGATGTGTTATATACATGTATCAACTTCACACAAGGAATGTAAACATTATGTATTACAAATATGTACTACTAATAAAAAATAAAATGTTTGTCTAGTAAGCGCCCCCACAAATGTCAGTCTATATTTGATATGCACATGATTTATACTGCTTATTGAACCAAAGAACAGGCAGAATGGAAGGGCCTATTGTCTCAGTCAGAATCTTTGCCCTAAAATTTACCTACCTGGGAGATGTAAGTTATTTATTTGTTTGTTTATTTATGGTGCTGGAGATTGAACTCAGGGCCTTGCGCTTGCTAGCAAGTGCTCGACCACTGAGCTAAATCCCCAATCCAAGACCTAAGTAATTTTATTAACCTGGCTAAATGTTTTAATCTGCACATACTAATTGGTATAAGGTTTGGTTGACACTAATTGTTGTCAAGAGTTTAGTACCTTGCTAGCCAGAGAGTAAATTGTAGCTATCCCTACAATGCATCCACTCTAAGGGACTCATTTTTTCAGACATTGACATGTCTGAGATCAGGAAGCATGTGTGGCTGATGAGGTCGAACAGCTTCTGTTGCTAGCACCGGCAAACGTGATAACGACACCATTGCCTGAGCAAGGCCAACACAGCCACAGGTATCAACGAGCCACTTCCACTGTGTTGGGTTCACTCTTGGTACTACACCATAGAGTTTAATTGCCATTTAAATGTCTTAGAAAAGATTACTTTATGATTCAGCATTGAAATGAAAAGCATCTGTAAACAGAGTCTCAAAAAGAAAGCAGAAAGGTGTAAATTTGATATGGATGAGACAAATATCCTCAGAAGAAGGTCCATAATTCCATATTTTCTTGCAAAGTAATAAGCAAATGCTTTATTTGCTTAAAAACATACACCTAAAGGGGCTGGGGATTTAGCTCAGTGGTTAGAGTGCTTGCGTTACAAGCACCCTGAATTCAAACCCCAGCACCAAAAAACAAAAAAAACCAACCAACCAATCAAACAAAAAACACATACCTCTAAGGAGAAAAAAAACCCAAAAAACAAAAAACAACCCAGTATTACATTTGTTGCCAAGATCACTAAAAAGGACTGTCTATTCCACACCAAGCAGTGCAGTCCAGGACAGGAGAAGTTGCCAAAGTTGCCTGAATGGATTTCAAAGCCACGAGAGTCTTCTTTGACCAATCCAGTCACATGGAGACATCTTTAAGGGTGTTTTGGGATCCTTTAACTGGTGGGACATCTTTATATTCCCTTTTCTTGTTGGTACATATAGTATGCTGCTTCACATACAATTAGTGACATTTTAGATGTGACAAAAAGTGGTTTTAACATTAGCACAAAAGGTCTAGGTTTACACAACCTTATACCTTCATCTTCTAGAAGCGGAAAAAGGCCTGTACAAGCCCCAGTTTATACTGCTAGTGCTGCCCTTCAACGGAAGAGTTCAAATTCCCTGTTCCAATTGGTGGGGTTTTGCCATTCTGATTGGCTACTTTGACTCTGGTTTCTCTTCAGATCATAGAAATCTTTCACCTGATTGGCTACTTTGGCTTCTATTTGTTCTGCTTTACAAATAGGAAAGATGATATTCGAAATTTAAAAACTGGAAGAAAGACTGTGTGGTAGAAAAATAGAAGCAGTGTGCATTTGAGTAGCTTCAAAATGATACACACAAGAGGAAGAATTGCAGGCAGGCCCACGTAATTTGGTCAGGAACAAAGGGGAAGGAAGTCTCTAGACTATTTATTGGGGTGGAGAATCTTTTTGAGGGGCAGCAGTGCCCTCAACAATGAGCCTTGACAGAGCAGGAAATTAATGTTTCAATTGGACAAACAGCTGGCAAAGACACAGGCAGAGCTTTCTTGGCTGGGGCGGGGTGGGGCAGGGAATGGAGTGAGGCACATGGCATATCCCATGGGGAAGAGTGACAATGTATTCTGTGGTCTTATCACTGAGGCGGGTAGGGTATTTATGGAATATTTTAATCCTAGACTCTAACATTAAGAAATTTGCTATTACAAATTCCTTGGGTTCTAAAGACATATTTTTGAGCCTAGGAAAGGAAGATTCCACAAAATGGGCAAGTAGGTTTCCCTCTGGCAATGTAGCATATCCATCCTATGACAGCTGGGAAAGGTGCAGAATCTACACTGAAACCTTCAGACTCAGAAGCTTGGTTTGAAAAAAAAAAGAAAAGTTCTGTTAGACGACTCCTCCAGCTTCTTGGCTCAGCTTGAATCTGAGGCGCAGAATGATGTATGAAGGTAGCAGCTCGTACTAATTATCTCTTCTGCAGTGACTAATACCGGGGTCTCTTGATTTACAGGCACAAAAGAGGGAAGGAGAGGGAAGAGCTGATTAGTATGGGCCGGCACAGGAGCATGTGGTGAACCCTGGACTATGTGCAAAGCAAGCAGAATTTATGCTCCCTTTTAGTTATCCTGGGGAGTAAGTACTCTCAGGTGGTGATGGCCATGAATTTGAAGGATGAACATAAGGAACATGGAAAACTGTTTTTAACCCAAACCACAAACTCTGGATGTGCTGTCTGTTTAAATGTGCAACTCTGGGAATCAGTGTTCTTGGTAATAATGAAGCTGGAATCCTGAGCTCCTTTATCAAAGCAAGCAGAGACATGGCAGTTCTTATGTCAGGAAGCTGACATCAGGTGTGCTGGAATCTCTGTTTTTTTTTTTTTTTTTTGGGGGGGGCATAAGAAGAGAAAATGAATCCCTTTTCTACAAAATTCCTGAGCCTGTGTGTTTACTGCTAATGGGAGTTGGAGAGGAGACACAGGATGGACCCCAGACACAGTTCACAGAGGTCCTGAGTGGGTGTCTTTTGCCGAGTTCAGGCCAGTGGGCAGCATGAGCAAGTTGCCAGGGAAGAGTTCCTTGCTGACAGCAAACTTGTCCACTCATGATGGAAGAATAAGAATTGCCCACAGGAAAGTGGGCCTCAGCCCCTCATCACTGTCCAGAAACCAGAGAGCACCCTGTGATCTCCAACTTGCCTCGTACTTTCTTTTCATTTCTCTTCTCTGTTAAACAAACAACTTCTCACTTTGAGATCGCTGATTGCCCAATCTGATCTTACTTTAAATCTGGGCTTGCACACTCATATGCAAGTCAAGTGGGGAAAAGACAGAGGTAATCTGGGTGGGGACCACAGGGAGCAGCGGCCCATGTATTATGGACCCTGCAGCCACTACAGAACTTGGCTGGTTGCGCTCTGAAGCACGCCAGCTCAATGTTGCTGCAGCAAGCAATCTGGATGCCAAAATCCAATTTGAAATATGAAATTTCTTGATTTTTAAATGGCAACAAATTCAAAATTTCTTAAAACACTGTGTGGCTCAAATAAAACACATCTGCAGGACAGAGCTGTCTCCAGGGATGGCACATTCCAATCTCTGGTAGTAGGAAAAACTTCCAGTGTGGGTACTTGACCCATTTCTGTCTTTTCAGTCACTGCCCTCCAGCATCCCTCCTCCCGACCTGTGCGAAGTATGTGTGTGCAGGCAGAGGTGAGATGGCCCCGCAGAGGCTCCCCCACCCTCAGTTCTCACATGTTCTTTCATTCACAAGAGGACTCATAGCTTGCAAGAGACATCTGACCCTACGGATGCTCATAATCCTTCAGGCAAAGGGAGTCCAGATTAGGAGCGTCTGGAGAGAAGCCAGTAGCCCTGACAGCTGCTGGAGCCCAGGCCTGTGCCACTCTGCTGCCCAGGATAGGTCCTAAAGTCTGCTCCATGTGCGGGCGCAGGGCCAAGCTGGGAGATGTGCTAGGGGAAGGGGTGGTCACGACGGGACTGACGAGTGTCCTCGGGAAGATGACCGGTGAGCAAGCCACTAGGAGACGCGGGGACTCACAGAAAGCCTCTGTGCCCGGGTCACATGCGCTTAGCCCCCACCCCACTCCTCCGGGGAAACCACACAGGTTGGGGTCCTGCTTACACTATAACTCCACGGCTTTGCAACAGACCCCGCCCAACTTCCCGCCCCTGCTCTGCATACTGCTCCCCCATATCCAGTCCACCAAACCACACCAACGCGATTTCTGTTTCTTTTTACTCTGAAACTTCCAGGGAAATGTCTCCCATTGCTTACAGGATGGAGTACCACCTCCTCGTGCTCACACTCTGGGCCTTTCCTGATCCGTATTATTAGTCATAGCTTCACTTACAGAGTCTGGTAACCTAGAATGAGGTACGTGAGGGCAACTGGGTGTCCATCCATCTCGTTACGTGCTGTCACTGTACTCTATGGATGTGGCCTCAATTAGCCTTCCCAACCATCCTGCAGCGTAAGTTGCACCTTCACGTTTAGACTTGGGTCTCATCCTCAACATACCTAATTACATGTACGCGAATGTCCCAAAATACTGCAATCCAAAATACTTCAGGTCTCAAGTATTTCAGCTAAGGGGTTCTCAGTCTGCATCTAAATTGGCCTTCTGTGTCAATCAGATGACTCAGGGCAGTTTCGTGTCCACCCTGGTGACGCCTCCCCAGGCCCTGCGCTGTCTCAGGGTGAAGAGACCCCTTACCATCCCAGTACGTCACCTCTTCAAACTAAGGGACCTGAACCATGCAGAAGGTGTGAGAACTACTCTATTTAACAAATGCTAGGGTGCTGACCTTCACAGAGAAACGTTTATTAGAACATTAGGCTGGACACTTTAATTTTAATAATTATTTAAGAGACAGTACTTTAAAACCTAAACATAGCCAAATAACATTTAATGATTCTAAATTCCAGATGTAGTGAGTGTTACTACATAGAGCCAAACTCTGGACGTATAGACTCTCTCTCTGTAGGACTGAGATTGTACGGACAGTCAAAGGGAGGTGTAGGTAGGGATGATGTAGGACACGACCTGGGCGGCTGATGGTTGTGTATTTACCACAAGCTTATTGTACGCTATGTACTTGAGGAAGCTAGCCCCTGTGAAATTATTACATGTACTATGTGCCCCTCAGCCCCCTGACCTTTCTTCACCCCAGAAAGAAAGACTAAGACCCTGATTGGCCTAGATTACACCATTCACTGAAGCAGTTATTTAAAAAAACCAGCTTACTCCTATAAATATGAGTACAGTGGTCCGCTGACCTTGGGAAATTCAGTCTTATCCCCCCTGCCTCGTCGCATGCTGTGCAAGGTAGCTGATTTTCCTGCATCTGCACAAGTAAATAAAAAGTGTGCTTCACACTACTTTCACTTCTGACTTCTTCCGACACACCTGACTTCCTCTTTCTCTGCTGGAGGCCTTTGGCTCTAAGCCAGTCTCACCCCACTTCCCTATTCTTTGTGGAAGTGAAGATGAGCGACCAGGAGGTACCTGGGGGAGACAGGAGGCCGCTGAAGAACCCTGGCCACACAGAGACCACCCACCTGGTGCAACTAGATGTCCTGATGAGTCTCTGTGTTTAGGAAAAGATGGCTCATGGGTTCCCATGTCTTTCACAGCTAAAGGTCAATACACATCAGCTCTGCCCCAGTGAATTGGTCCACTTGGGGCAACCATGGGGCTAGAAATAAGTATTTGTTAAACTGAACAGAGCAATAATGACCCTTTCAGTATTCTGTTCATTGAAATTACCAGGCTGGGAGTTGCTAAATGTGTCCGTGCAGCCCTGATAACACATAGTTACTCATGGTCAATTGTGGTTTGACCCCCGATCCTTCAATAAACTTACTACTTTCCTTTTCATTCCAGGAATGCCAACCAAGACCAAGAAAATGAGAAGAGGGGTGGCAGAAATTTTCTCAGTTGGTCTTCCTTTCTTGCCTAAATAATTTGATAGGACTTTATTTGATCTAGGCTTAGAAACTGTGCAAGAGTAATCATTATCATGTATCTTCCTTTGATGGATTATGCTGCTACAGTGTGAATTCCACAGGACTGAAATGCATTTTGTTCATTTAGTCAGTATGTAAGGAAGGCCTCCTGAGAAAGCTGGTGCAGTGAATCAGGAAAAGCACAGGCTCCCCCATTTAAAACATCTAGCAAGGAATCCCAGGTCTGCAACCAACCAGTTCTGCAAAGTGGGTCAAATTCTTTAGTCCCTCGGAGCCTCATTTTTCCATATGCAAAATCAGCATATAATGTTTATTTACTATGAGGTTTAAAGATTTATGCAAAGTGCCTAGCAGGGTGTGGAATACAGTAGCAACTCAATAAGCAGCAAGCAGCATCATTATTATACTACAAGAACACTGTTAGACACTGCAAAGAAAACACTACACAGTGTGTGCATGTGATGACAGTGGCCTGGAAACAGAAAACTGCCGTGCCGCATTATCAGAGAGATAGGGATAAGAGTCAAGTGTTTTGGGGAGCTCAGAGGAGGGGACCACTCACTTTGGGGCAAGCGGAGTGAAATTCAAGCAGAGTCCAGAAAAGTGAGTGACACTGGTTCAACAGACTACAGGTAAACACCACATTCAAAGCCCTAAGAATGTAAGTACGCGGCAGGTGCCAGGAATAGTGTATTCCCTACAGATTTTGTCCCGGCGACACAGATGGGGGAAGAACAGAGCTGGAATCAGGAGGAGGAGAAATGTTGGGGGCATTGCTGTGAATACAATCCAGGACGACTGACCACCAAATCAGTTCTGCGGTTCAGCAAGGGTAAGCCACGCATGGGAAGCAGGAGACAAGCAGATGCTAGAAACTCTGATGCCAAGACAGGAGAGGGCGGGAGAGAGCAGGAGGGAATGAAACTAAGAGGGGAGGGCGCAAAGTGGCCCCCTACAGAGACTCGCTGGCCATAAATCTAAGTTGGGCCACTACCTTGACCTCCCCAGCCAGGTGCTTTCACTTACGCCACTTACCATCTTGGGAAATTCTTTAGCACATTTGTTTCCCTTTTAAGTGCCTGCCCCTCCCAAAGGAATATAGCTTCCAGGAGAATAAAATTCCTGTTTGCCTGGCTCACTGCTAAGCCCTCAGCTCTGGGCAAAAGGCACCAGCAGACAGGGTGTCAGGAGGCTGTGTTACAGCAGCCCAAGAAATTCTGAAATCAATTTTTTTTCTTGCTTCTTTTATTAGATGCTTTCTGTGTATACACTTAATTGCACTGGTTCAGGTATGTTTTAGTAGTTTGTGGCTGCCCAGATTCTTTTTCTTTTTGGAAGAAGGCAGGCTACACATTTTAAATACACAGTAACCTCTTTAATGCAAAGCATTGGAAATCGCTATTATGTTTGAGATAAAAGTAAATATAGCAGCCAGTCATCATCTTCCAAAATGCTCCCGCTTAGGCTCCCTGAGCCCCTCCTTGAGTGGGACCCATGCCTGTAATTAAATCCCAATCACACTACTTGGAAGAGGCTCTAGTAATGATAACACACTAGCTATTCATGCACCTCTGCTCCTAGCTCTGCAAGTAGGATCCTACTCGGGAACTTTGTGAATTCAGACTGGATACTTATTTTCTACATTTCATTTGCTACACCTGCATCATCTTAAATAGTATCTCTTTGGGCTAAGAATAATGGGTAAACTCATTTTTTCTTGTTCAGATTACTTTTTCCTCTTAGGTTACAACCCACAATCCCTGTGATGGACCACAGGGCCATTTGCATAGTTACCGGAAATGATACATGAAAATGTCATCAGCCCTTGTGTAGTCATGGGTGACATGAACGTCAGTTAATAAGCAAAAGGGGTCATCAGCTGGGCAAGCCCACCCTCCAATTGTCAGTTTAGACCCTGAATATGAACCTGAGCCTGAACAACCCCCGGCCCCCAGAACTAGTGGATTTCTTACATTGCCACTAGTCACTTGTGGCTTCTCCTCATTAGCCCCTTTTTTCCTGCCTCCAAGCTGCTGGGGACAATGTCTCTAGTTTTCCAACCACCGGTTTCATTTGTTAATGAACACCAGAAAGGGAAAATTCAAAATGAGTTGGAAAGCCACACGAAAATGCATGCCAAGTTAGGGGCAGCTGGGACCTCAGTCTCTTAGCTTGTTGGGGGACAGGGGAAGTGCTCCCTCAGTGTAGAGTTCATTTAGGCAACAAGCAGTCCAACACAACCTAAGCGAGCAGACCTGACTTGGTTTGACCAAGACGCTGATGCGTTCTCATGTGACAAATCACCCGGTGCTGTACAAGCACAAGAAGCAGTTGACCAGTCTCTAAACAGGGCCAGTTTCTATTTGGTGGGGAGCAGGGCGCAAGTGGGTGCTTTTCCACCTAATGTTCATGGCTCTCTTTTTCTTCCTATTTTTTCAATTAGTCTATGGAATTAGTACCTGTAAGAATCCATGATTCCATTTTTACTCCTTCAAATCTCAACTCACAAATGACAACATAGGAAACATTTATCACTATATGACATGCTTTGTACATGTTAATCCATTCAGTCCTCACGCCATCCCCCTGAGGGTAGGAGAACCCATTATATCCCCCACTCCGCCAGTGAGACATTAAGGCATACAGAAATGAAGTAACCTCGTACCAGTCATACAGCTGGTAAAAGTGGAGGGTCTGGGCTTTGGACCCAAGGCAGGCAGGATTTCAATTAAGGTGTGTACCTTAGGACTAAAGGTACTGAGCACCCTGGTGATACTTGGGAAGCAGGGAAGCATCAGGGGAAATTAGCAGCAGATGACTTATAATGTTATAGTCTTTACCAATGATGATGTTCACTGCCAGCTACTGAGTGGCTGCTTGGGGAACACAGCAGCACAAGCTGCCAAGCGTGGCCTGTTCTAATCAAGTTGGCATCTTCAGGCCTGCAGCTGACATCCATGAGCTGCGAGCATCCTGCCGCCTATGCCTTTGCTTCCACCCTGTCATCGGGGCCATTTGTCACTGGAGCATGCTTCTTCTGCCTGCTGGATACCCACATCCCCCGGGGCTTGCTGTGTCACTGCTATTCTTCTGATCTGAAAATAGCCTAATTATCTCTGGGAATAGGTGTGGCCCCTGCAACCCAGAGGCAGAAGTTCAAATTGATCCTGTCTGGGTGGGCAGGCACCTCTATGTGATGTATTTATTCCGCCTCTAGAGGGCGCCCTTTAGTTCTGCATTCATATATTTCTAGCCACAGCATTTGTAGTGGAAAACAGGCCAGGAGATTAGGCAGGCACATCCATCCCACACTACAAGTATACTGGGTTCTCCCATTAATTACAATGCTCAGAACATTGTAATTAGTGATTAATGTAATTAACGATTACATTATGATAATGTAATTAGTAACAGCCTGAACTGTCACTTGTTCTTCACCAGCAGGCATGGTACTGGGGCATACCCTATCAAACACTGCCCAAGCTGGGTTGTATTATCCCCATTTTACAGATGCAAAACACCAGGTTTTAAGAGGTTAAGTACTTTACCCAAAATGACAACAATATCGAAGGGCTGAAAGTCAGACACAGTTCTGAGATTTTCAGAGACAGAGTTTGCAATCAAAGCTGTGACTCCAAATAGGATGATTTTAACCATGACACTGTATTGCACCTTCTTGTCTTCCCCAAAGATTTTTTGAAACAGACATTTTTGCCCTGAGATTTAATAAAAATGGAAGCTAGCTTTGGTGGGGGGTGCTTTTGTGGTTGCAGGTGTCTCTCAGTGTGTTCATATGCTGTTCTCTCAGATGGTTGTCCAACATGCTACCCTCAAACTGCTGCTTAAGTGCACCACCTCATGGCAGCCCTTGTGGGTCCAGAATAGGCAATTCCAGGACTTCACAGCAATGAGAAGAATCAAGCCCACTGTTTAGTTTAGGAAGAGCTGAGCTGATAGCCAGGAGGGCCTGATAAATACCAGTGACGCTCCCTGGGGTGATGCTGAAGAATTCCAAAGCTGAAACCAGATGTGAAGCTGACAGTGGCTAATGAGGGATGGGCACAATCCACATGCCAGGTCAATTCTTCACAGAGACGTCAGAATAGTTTATCCATTCTGTGACTTTCCAGCGTCTTTAAGGTCACTGAGTTCTTTTCCTGGACACTTTGGGGGAGGGGAGCAGATAATTCCCATGCTACAGACAATTTGAATTTTTTACCACACTGCCCATGGACTCGGGTGTGTGGGGGGGATAGGAGGGGGAATGGCAGTGTGTGTGGGGGATGGGAGAGGGAACAGCAGTGAGGGAGGTCAGCTTCAAACTTTTGGTGTCTGCAATTGTTGGCTCCATTCAAAATTGTTGGACTTATTTTGAAAACACTTGGAAATGACAAAGTCGAGCTTTTCATTTTAGGTAATTGGCTATAGATCAACTGTGCTTTCTATTTCAGAATTGATTGGGAAGGGTTTTTAGGATAACAGGAAGAGGTGGATTTCATGGCGGGGAGAATATCGAACCATCAGAACTACCTACTCACTGAGATTTTTCCTACCAGCTTTGAAACCAGCCTGTGTATCCAGAGCCTGCAAGGAGTTTTGTTTTGTTTTGTTTTTCGAGTCCTTGTGTTTCTGTAAGGTCTGTGCAATCCCAGAGGCTGAGCAGAGGTTGTAATAGCTTGGGGTGGAGGTGGAGATGTGGGGGATGGTAGTATGACACTGGAGTAGAAATCATTCCCAGACGACATTTAAAAACATTCCTCCATTCCTCCAAGTGCATTCCATTGCACTCCTAGGATAACTTAAAAATGCTAGAGCTTGTCCTAGCCCTTCCAGTCCCGAGTGTCACAGACTGTCCTGCATTTGCTGTGTGACACTTGAATACTTGAGATATCATGTTCTTCCTCACCTTGTGTTTGAGAATGTGTTATGCAAAGATACTTGGATCTTTTGCATCAAATCTTTTTGTCTGAAACAAACAAAAATCTTATTTGTCAGCCAGCTTTTACGTTTGCTAAATGAGCTTCCTCTTTTCTTTCAATATATTTAAAAGAAACCACCTTATTCCTCCTGAAAATCACATTTCATTTTCCCAAAATTGTGTTAACCCAAAAAAGGGAAGGGACAGGATCATACTTCTCAAGTTTCCAGGAAATGTGGCTCTAGGTTGGCTCACTAGATAAATGAAACCTCTTTTCTCCATCACTCTCTCGGCCAGACCCACATTTTGGCTACTACTTTGCTCAGTTCCTTTCGTTTGGCACCGTCAGTGCTGGACGAGGCATCTAGCGGCCAGGTGTGCTGGCAAACTGTCCCTCCACCTTACAGCCATCTCTACAGTAGGTCTTGGCCCAGCCTCTTATCCTCAGTGACCACCACTCAAATCATACTCGCCTTCCCCACTGCAGCTTGCCGTACGCCAACCCCCCCAAGCATCTGAGGATACATTCCAAGACCCCCAGAGGATGCCTGAAATTGCAGATAGTGTTAAACTCTATGTATGCTACATTTTTCCCTATATAGATATATCTGTGATGTGGTTTAACTTATAAATTGGGCACAGAGAGAGACTAACAATAACTACTAAAATAGAACAATTATAACAATAGACTGTAATCAAAGTTACGGGATCTGTGGTTTCTCTAAAATATTGTACTGTACTCCTAGCCTCCTTTCCCTTGATATGGATAATTGAAACCTCAAAAATCAAAACCACGGGCAACAGGGGACTATTGCAATCTCTCTCCTTTCTGAACTCATCTGTCATTCCTTTGTTCTACAAATATCTAAACGACTACTAAGTTCTAGCAAACGTAAGACGCAGGCTAAGTGCTCCTAAGACTCTGTTTCTATAGCAGTCAGCAGTCTAGAGCAGACACAAGACAGGCACGCAAACTAGGTCAGTGTGAGCTACACGGTCAGCCCTCCCTGTCTTCAGGTTCCACTGCTGTGGACTCAACCCCCCTGCCCCTGCCCCGAATCAGATATATTCAGGGGAAAAAATTCCAGGAATTTTCAAGAATCAAAACTTGAATTTGCCGTGTGTTGAGCACTACACCGAATCCACATGAATGAAGTACAGGCAGAGCATGCTGTAGCCCACGCTGTTTCGCAGATTGCAGCTCCCCAGAGACCGTGCCTTATGTATCTTTTGTGTCTTGTACATACAGGACTGTGGGCATGACAGACATTCATAAAAAACTTCCTTGGTTTTCGTACAGCCAAATAGAACTAGTCCCCTTTTTCTGATATTCAAAATTAACTGACATTCAGGGAAGGATTTTTTTGAAAATGTAGAAAAATAAAAATAACCTGTAATTTCACCCCCCCTAAAAAACTGCTGTTAGTCTGTAAATATGTAGTCTTCCAATCTTTTTTCTGTATATGCACACACATACTTATGCATGTTTATGTTTTTGTGTGTTTTTCAATAACTGGACCAAGTAAAACACACATTTTTAAGGACTGTACATTTTGGGATATGTTGCTAAACAAATGTACCATCAATGTACTGACATGCTTTGTTCTTCTGTCCAATGGCTCTTGCCTTGGCTGGGCAAGAGAATCACCTGGAAAGATTTGAAAACTTTAACCTATCAGGAACCTCAGATCAATTAAGGGAGAACCTCTAAGGTGGGTCTAACATCCATTGGTGGGTGTGGAGAGCTCTCCAGGTGACTCTAATGTGCAGACGTGGCTGAGAACCACTATTTTAAACCCTTCCATGTCTGATTATTTCAGTTGATTGATCTGTACATATGTGGTTAGAATGGACAGTCCACTGGCCAGTTATTGCTGGGTGAATTCCTGAAATCATTCATTTTGTTGTTGACACCTGGTTGGGTAGGCATCCTGGCCCCCAAGGTAGCTACTAGGAACCATTTGCAGATGAAATCTGGAATAGCGGGACCTAGCTGTGCTAATCCCTCAAGGAAAGAAATGGAATAAGGTTTCTTTCTGGGCTGTGGAATCATTTGGACTTGGAAAAAGGGAACATCCACTTACCCTGCCTTCCTCAGTGTTTGTTTGTTTATTTATTTATTTATTTATTTATTGGTACTGGGGATCAAACTCAGAGCCTTGTGCTTGTGAGGCAAACACTCTAACCACTGAGCTAAATCCCCAGCCCCTCCACAGTGTTTTAGACTGCACGAAGCAATGCTTTATCTAAAGTCCCTATAGCTGACTTCTTGAAATTTCATTTATTTGCATAATACAGGTAAGCTTTAACCAGGCAAACAACTCATCAAGGGGTGGCCGATATGATCAGAAAATACTCCCAAAACTTAAATGGACCTCAAGGAGTACAATGAAAGGCCACCCTGATAAGCATAGTGATGGGTTTCTACAGCTTAAAATAAGCCAACTACAGTTTTTTCCATTATCTTTAAATGAAATCTCCTGGATTCCTTCAGCCTTGAATGTAAGCCTAGATCCATACAGGGAGTGACACTGAGCACTCGGTACATAGCGGGCTGTCCATAAACACGTGAACAGTGATGCAGGGATATTTCAGTAATTAGATTCTTGATTCCAGTTACCTATGGAAAAACTAGGAACCCTATTTCTGCTTTAATAACTTCATGGAAGAGTTGAAATAACTTTTAAAATATCTACTTTTTCATCATTTCATTTATTTCTTCTCAAATCTCTCTCTCTCTCACACACACACAACACACAGCTATGCACACTAAGTTTATACAATCCTCGTGGTATCTTAAATATCTTAAATGCCTTCCAGTGCCATTCGCCCACCACATATTCTCAGTGGATGATTTTTGATAAACAGAGTAGAGGGTTTGTGTACTTGTTGCAGCTCTGTCTTCACCATTGACCCTTCAGTGTTCCATTTTGACTCCTGTTACCCCAGTTGAATCAGGACTATGGCCTCAGCCATTATTTTCTATTACTTGTGGGCTCTGAGGCTGCTTTTTAAGTCTCAGTTCACTTTATCTTTTTCCTCTCATTTCTTTAGGAATTCGACAGTCCCTAAGGAAGAGATAGCAAAAAAGAGAAACTGAAAAAAAAAACAATCCATAAGTGAAACCCAAACTTTGGCCATCTGCCAACCACCCAATTTATCACTCAGCTTATTCATGACTAAAATCTATCACCAGACAACTGCACTGAAATCGATGGGGTCAAACATTTTAATCTGTCCAATTCTTCCAGAAGGAGGAAACAGAGTTCCCAGATTTATTAGGATGCCATGGACTTCCAAGTTGTTCAAGTCAAGCTTTTGCCCATTTGCCAAAAATGGAAAGAGGAGATGGGGATGTGAACCTGCAGGGGATTAGCACAATCAGCAAAGATTCACATATGCATATGATACGAACCCTTCCAGATACTGTAAATTTTTATTAAGATGTTAGGCATTTCACTTATTATGAGTTATTGCAGTATAAATACAGATGAGAAACTGCATGAACCCCCAGCTAATTTAAAGAATGGGACCCTCCAGACATTTTCCAGGAGACACCAACGTAGGCACGGGTTTATGTTTCGGACAAAGAGCAAGTAAAGGACTCTTACAGGCACTGCATGTTATAGTTTGAGTTTTTAAAATGATTATCTAAAGTTGTTTGAGTTTTCAAATGTAAACATCCACACCTCACATAAAAGCAGACCCTGACTGGGGATTTAGCTCAGTGGTTAGAGTGCTTGCCTTGCAAGCACAAGGCACTGAGTTTGATCCCAAGCACCAAAAAAAAAAAAAAAAAAAAAAAAAAAAAAAAAAAAAAAAAAAAGCAGACACTGCTCTACTAGGTGGAGACCAGGGATTTTCTGCTTCATAAATGAATTTAGAAGTATAGCTTTTGGATCTTCAAATGAAGACAGATCCAGATACATTACAGAAATCACTCTGTATGCAGTGAGTTTTAGACATCTGAAACAATCAGCAACCTTCTTTATTTTACTAATTATCCCGAAATACTCAAGGAAGGCACCACTTCAGCGTCCCCCGCCCACACCCCCCTGCTGTGATGGCAGATTTGGTTAATTACAGAAGAGAATTTAGTAAATTAAAATTCTAAGAACTGATACTCAGAAGACAACTTTCTTTTCCATTCACTTAATTATGATCTGGCTGGTCAGCCTGTTCTCAAATTGACCATCAATTGGATTACATAAAACTGACATTTTGGCAAAGGGTCTTTGTTCCTCCAGAAAACTGGGTGACTTTAACCCCATCTGCTTTACTAATGTTAATAGTATAGATGGGTTTTGAGAAGGTGCATTTTGATAAGGATTAATCATATAGTTTACTTTTTTTTTTCCCTGCTTCTAAAATTATAGTCAACAGGCCTTCACTGGACCCTGATAGCACTATGGTCATTACCATTTTGAAACTGTGATGGATTTAAAGAGTTTGTGATGAAGAGTGGAGGGTGTCTATCCTAGAAATAATGAAAGCGCCAGGCTTGGAGGGGGCAGAAGTGGCCCTCAGGGAAATAAATATTTGTTGAGCCTTGTACCATCTTTCCATACATGCTATTTACCATGTTTAATATCACCAAACCAGAGCACCAAAGCAGTGCTGTTTTCCACTTTACAGTTAAGAAAATAGATTCAGAAAAGCTAAGTCACTCACTCAAGGTTACACAGCAGGAGGAGTTTCCTTGGAGACTCAATTCTAATATAACTGGTAAGTGGCAGATCAAGAAATGAAAAACAGGTACGACTTCCAGCCCATATTCTTTCTACCAGTCAATGTCACCCCTAGGACTTACTCAGTTTCTAGAAAGTCAACTGCTTTTCAGAAGAGACTACTGTATGAGTATAGCCCAGGCAAAATAAACAAAACTGAGCTGCTTCTGACATGCACAGAAAAGCCCAATGGAGGAGGTAGGGGACATCCAGTGAGTGCTCTGCTTCCCAAGACGTGCGTCGCGTATTTGCCAACAGGAAGGGACACTTTCTCTACAAAAGATGTCCTACCCCTGCCTAAGGGTGCTGTCTTCTAATTTACACATGGTCTGGAGGAGGGGTCACATGGAGGGGGTTGTAAGAGTCTACACAAGGGGATTTGTGCTTGATTTGGAAGGTTCCAGAAAAGTCTCATATTCTGGACAAAAATTTGTTAGCCCTTTGCAGCCCCAGGGTCTTTCAAATACTTACACACTCTCGTTCTTCTTGTTTACTTATCTAGAACTTCCAGAAATTACTTATCGTGGGCTATGACCTCCCTCATTGTAGATTTTAAAAGAGCATTAAAAGTTCTACCACTTGCCAGAAGTGAAACAGCTGGTAAAGCAAGAGGATTCAAGCCAAAGACTTTTCCCAGCTCCTTCCTGCTTGTTTTCCATTCGGCATCAGCCTACCTCAGCTTATCTAGCTAACCACATGGATCAGACTTGGCTCTTGTCTACAAATCCAGCTCTATTTTTTTTAAATTTTATTTTTATTTATTTATATTTTTGGTGGTATTGGGGATTGAACCCAGGCCAGGAAGCTCTGAGCTACATCCCGAGCCCTTTTTATTTTGAGGCAAGGTCTTGTTAAGTAGCTCAGGTGGGACTCGACCTTTCAGTTTACCTGCCTCAGTCTCCTCAGTAGCTGGGATTACAGACATGTGTACCACAACTAACTCAAGGCTGTCTTAACCTCAGCAGATCCCAGAAATATTTCTGCCCTTCAGTCAACAAAGTTCACTGGCCATTATCCACACAGTGGAGAGAACTGTCAGTCAGGCTGGCAGAGGGGAAAAGCCCATAGCTGCTATTTTGCGGGTTCCAAGCTGTTTAACAGTAGACTCAGTTACGGAAGGTTCTTGGATCAAAAACATGGTGAGCCCTGCTATGGAGTTGTGGCTGGGACAGCATCTCCTGTCCCGCACTGTGGAGGCAGGGAGGGTGATGGTAGGGGCACTGGCAGGCTGAGCTGTTGGGTAAGATAATGAAGTTCTTTGTGAACTAAGTTCCATTTTTAGGAAATACCACCTGAACAGTGCCAGCCTGTACCCTGTCATTTCATAGAAGGGGTAATTTGCAAATTGGATTCTGTAAATTGCCAGTATCTATCTGATTATTGTTTTAATCAAAATAATCACTTGGCAAATGGTACTCAATTTTTAAAAATGCAGGCTTTGTCTGGAAGCTGCCTAAAGGACAAGCATTACAGATGATTCCTGATTTATGACAGTTCAACTTAGATTTTTGGACTTGGGGTGCAAGAGCAATACACATTCCATAGAGATCAGGCTTTAGAGTTTGAATTTTGATCTTTCTTGTTATGCTGGGCAGCAGCAATAGCAGAAAGACACAGCTCCCAGTCAACCACACGATCCTGAAGGGAAACAAAGGACACTAAAGCACTGGACCAACTGATCAGGATGCGCCGTAGGTCAGTACAGTAAAGGCGCTGCCAACCTGAAGCACTGCCAATTTACAATGTGTTTACCAGGGTGGAACCCTATCACGAGTAGAGAAACACTGATGGAGCATATTTGGAGGGACTTTTAGAAAAGAAAAAAATTAATAAATATTTCAGGACAATATACATCATGTTCCACAAGATGGCCTGGACAGCATCTAGTGAGAGCAAGGTTTGCCATCACCAGTCTAAGAGAAAATATAGTGTACTGTTCAGACTTTGTTGCAGTCATCAATAAGACATAATACCCAACAGCTACAGATGAAATGAGGCAGAAGTTTATTCTGACTCACAGTTTCATAAGTTGCAGTCCCTGGTTAGCAGGTCCACAGTACAAACAGCATGGTGGAAGGGTCTGCCTGGGAGGAGAGTTGCTCACGTCATGGGGGCCAGGAAGCAGCAAAGAAAGGAGATGAGGAAGGACAAACGTTTTTCCAGGTCATGTCCTCTGTGAACTAGGCCTTTCCTCTTAACAGCACACTCAGCTGCTGATCCACCACTGATGGGTACAGCATCTCCATGATCCAACCACCTTTCAAACACAGGAGGCACTCAGGGAACCCCCAATTCTAAACCATAACAGACTTGAATATGGAGAACTTTTTTTGTTTTTTGTTTTGGGTGCTGGGGAGAAAACTTTCTGTGCTTCAAAGAAATGGGTGAAGTAAAATTTAGTATTCTTACTTAAGCAAAAATTACACACTTCTTTCTAATATGATCCCAATCATGAAAAAAATGTTTGACTTCACACACAAACCCAGCAAATAACAATAGTTGTGTTAGAGCAATGTGATTATGAATATTTACGTTCTCTTCTTTTCATGCATTAAGTTTGCCTTTAGTGTTTTAAAAGATACAGAAGGAATCATAAGTAAAATTAAAAGATACACCAACAAAGGAAAAATAATTGTAACATATAAATCAAAGAATTAATATCTTTGACCTACAAAAAGTATATCAAAATCACCCAAGAAAGCCACCAAAAACAACTAAAAATACTGAAAAAAATGGATGTGGCAAATAAAATATAAGAACAAATTATTCAAAACCTCACTTGTAATTTACAAAGTACAATATCATAACAAAGAAACAACACTGAGGTAGTTACTTCATGTATCAAATCAACAATCATAATATCTACTACTGGTGTAAGTACTTGTTTTAAGTAAAGCACTTTTCATAAAAGGCTGGTTAAGAGTGTGCATTTTTAAAAGCCAACTTGGCATATCAATTACATATTTTTAAAATTTCCTACTTTGAAACAGTAATTCTACTTTTAAGAATTCAACCTAAAAATGGAGATTTAGGGGCTGGGAATTTAGCTTAGTGGTTACAGTGCTTGCCTTGCAAGTACAAAACCCTGAGTTCGAGTCCCAGCACCAAAAAAAAAAGAAAAAAGAGAGATTTATATTAAAAGATCTTCATCAAAAAATACTTAGAATAATGAAAACTTTAAAACATGAGTATATATCTAAGTAAATGCCCGTATGTCCAGGGAATAATTTAATCAATTGTGGCATATCCAAAGATAGACTACTATGTGTCTAGTTAAAACTATTCTTCCGGTTAAAGTATTTTGGGGTAAAATTCTACATAGTAAATGGATTTGTTTAAATATACTATAGCAAAAATGGGAAGGGGTTAAAATAAAATTGTAAATGATGATAATTGCCAGAAGTGGATGATATATCCATGGGATTCATTATATTATTCTCTGTATTTTTGTGTTATGTTTGAAAAAATTCTACCCTACAAAGTTAAGATCATATTTGTAAAGAATAACAAATAATACGGGAACGTGGTTATTAATATTAATAAAAATGTAAAATATAAAAGTGAAAAAATATACATATATGGTTTCCATCTTTTCAAAACAGTTTGAATTTAATTCTATTCAATCCATGCATAGCCCACATATAGCTTGGAGCATAGAACTGTCTGATAAATATTTAAGGCCATATTTAAAATTTTCTAGTGGTCACATTATGTGTAAAGCAAAACAAACAAGAACCCAGCAAATTAATTTAACAACACATTTTATTTGACCTAATATTTAAAAATATTACTGTTTCAGAACACAAAATGAATAGAAAAATTATGAGACATTTTAAGCTCTTTTTAAAATACCAACCCTTTAAATTTATTGTGTGTTTTACATTTGCAGCACTTCTCAGTTTAGAAGAGCCACATTTTAAGTGCTCAATACCATGTGAGATTAGTGATTACCATACCTGGCAGAGTAGGATTGGTCCTTTCAAGGCTCTGTTCCTACTAATTGGACTCATGGGTATTCTAATTGCAAGTCAAAAAAATCTAGCTCAGTCAGACATGGTGGCACACACCTGCAATCTCAGCTACTTGGGAGGCAGAAGCTGGAGGATCTCCAGTTCAAATCTAGCCTGGGCAACTTAGTGAGACCCTGTCTCAAAAATCAGAAAAAGGGTGTGGGCTGGGAATGTACTCATAGCTCAATGGTAGATCACTGGCCTAGCATAAATGTGAAAACAAAATGAAACAAAGCAAAATAAAAAACTAGCTAGAACAATGACAGTCTAACCCTGAACGTGCCCCTTGGAGGATTGACTGCACCAATCTCAAATCTACCAGGCTCCAGCAGACAGTAATATGAGTCCAAAGGACTCAGATATGTGGCCAGCTGGAAGTCCTGGCTTCTCTGTTATTTCTTCTCTCTCTTCAAGCGGCTCCAGCCAAGGTCCTGGCATGAAATGAATGTGCCTCCTCCAATGGCCCCTCCACATGTCTTTTGTTCACGTCTTCTCTCTCTCCCTTTCTCCTTTCTGTTATTTTATAACACTCTTGTTCTCCCTCCTTTCACAAAAATGTGCACACATACACATACTGCGTGTCCCCTCAAAAATCCTACACTGAAGTCCTAACACTCACACTTCAGAATGTGACTGTATTAGGACACACATCTTCCCTTACAACCATCAAAGGAAACCAGCCTGGCCGACACCTTGACTTTGTTTCAGCCTCCAGCACTCTTGCGCAATGCCTCTCTACAGTTCAAACCAGCCAGGCTGCGCTACTTGGTAGTGGCAGACCCAGCACAGGGACGCGCACACATGCACACTGCATCTGCCTTCCTACTCTGTTTCACCCCGTAAACTCAAGTGTACTGCTGCAGATTTTTCTTCACACTTGTCTAGCAAGAAGTGCGGTGGACATGAGGTAGAGACAGTGCCCTTCATGGGTAACAGAATTCTGTGATTACTGGAAAAGTGATACAGAAATTAAGAAGACATGCCACCTGCATTTTTCTGCACCAGCTTATTGTCTTCTTCAGCAAACCACTTAATTTTTTAGGGACCCTGTCTTGTCATCTCTAGAGTAAAAAGCATGTATTGTAAAAGATTGTAAAAGACAATCTCTAATGCCCCAAATAATTTTATAATTCTTCGTCTCAGCCTGGCTTAGACATGTAGCCCTCTCATACTCCACACCCACAGCTCCCCCAGATGAGGCACACGGAGATAGACAGTGATTAGGACAATATTTAGTTTTTGAAATGCTTTTAGTATAAATTATTTTAGCTTGAAACTAGTTGTTAGGTTTTGCCTGCTCTGATGCTTCTCCACCATGTAAACAGGGAGGCTCAGGGCGAGTAAAGGGAAGTGAATGAACTTAGAAGCATCGTGTAAACTGTGAACCAGGATGAAACGTGAGACTGAAAAGCTCCATGTTTGCAATACGTTTGAACTAAGCTGCTGGTAAGCCACAATTTCTGCACTTCATTTGTCCGATGCTGAACATAATTAATGCTCAGAGTTCTAAGGGGGATCTTAGGACCCCTAGATCTTAGAGTGTTGTTGATCTTTCTTCTATCACAACAACATTCTGGTGATGTATTTATTTCTCCGTCTTTGGGAATGTTTAAAGGACAGGCACATTGTGTCCGCTTTGAGGACTAGAAATCACTTTATGCCTCAGTTTCTCTTTTTACCCCTAAAGAGTTGACTAGTTCTGGTGCTGTTCATAGAAAAGTACAAGCCCGAAGCTGACACCCCACATATCTGTTCACTTTTCCAATGAGAAACAAACACAGACATTATTTCTAACTGTACAATGGCTATGTCCTGAAGGAGGACGTGGACTGAGGACATGAATGTCATCAATATGTTTGGTATCCCCTTCAAGAAAGCACATGTTGACATGAGCCCATTGGCTCTAATAGCTGCCAGCACCAAGGGCACCCACAGACTGGAAGACCTCATGCTGCCAGACTGCATCCAGGCTGACTGTAAACACGATGTTCACTTGCCACAAAGAGCTGTGTGGAGGGTCCTTTCCTACTGAATGGAGCAACCCTTCCGAGTACCGGATACACTTTGATAATCCCATGGGAAATTCTCCTCGTGCCAGTTGGAAAATAACATCCCCAGTATGACCATTTGGAGAGGAAGTTCCAACCACAGAGAGAGACTAAACAACTGAATTCCTGAAAGCGCTAGATTTACTCATGTTAGAAAGGCAGGCAACTGATTTGGCTTGGCCAGTGCTGGCCAGCATGGTGATGGGTTCTTGCTACAGGTGGCCTCACCTGTGGTGAATTCGAGCCCACGGTTCCCTGAGGGAACACTCCAGGCTGCCTGGGCATCATCTGGGCTAACTACTTCCTCTCCAGCAGTCTGCTGGGCTGAAGTTTTCTACCCCATGTTGGGTCCAAAGATCCCAGAGGGGGGCCTATTTACTGTTTTCCTGAAGTTCCGCCAGAGCAGGGACATTACATCCAACAAATGCACCGTTAACCACATATGTACCGTTAACCACATATGCCCCTTCGATGCAAAGAGCAGGCCGCTTATGAGCAGACAGCATGATTTTGGATGTTTGATCAGTGAACTGCCTTCTGCACAGCACAGTGGGCCCAGCCTGAGAAGGGACAAACGGGCTACCCCTTTACAATATCACTGTTAATCCTGCAGGTGGCCACGTGTCTGTTTTCCAGTCTGTTTTCTGTTAATGTGAAAAAACACCTGAGATAAACAACTTTGAAGGAGGAAAGACTTATTTTGGCTCAGGACTTCAGAAGTTTTAGTCTATGGTCTCTTGGCCCCATGGCTTCTGAACCTGTGGCGAGGCACAGCATCATGGTAGGGAGCATAGAGTAGAGCAAAGCTGCTCACCTCATGGCAGCCAAGAAGCATAGAGAGAGCAGGCTGCCCCCAACGACCTACCTTTCTTCCGCGGGGCCCTGCCTCCTGAAGGTTCTACTCCCTCCCGAAGTGCCATCAGTTGGGGCCAAGCCTCTCTCTCATGAGTTTTGGGGGAAACATTTAAGATCCAAACCATAACACCATAGAAGCAGGGGCTAAAACACACAGGTAATTGAAAGGAAAGAAAAGGCCCAGTAGGACACACAAAAGAACCAGATTTGCTGGAGGAACTTATTTAGAATGGAATCCTGGGCCCCATTCTCCCCTTAGGAATTAGAATCCCTAAGACTATGTTTCTCAACCAGGGCAATTTTGCCTTGGAAAAATATCTGAAAATGTCCGGAGACCTTTTTCATTGTCATAACTTGGGAGGTTACTCCTGGCTTGTAGTGGGTAGAAACTAGGGATGCTACTAAACATCCTACAGAGAACAGGACAACCTCCACACAAAGAATTACCTGGGCCAAAATATCATTAGCGCCAAGGCTGGGAGGGACGGGGACCCAGTGGCTGTGTTTTTAACAAGCTCCTGGGGATTCTAGTGCACACCAAGGCCTGAGAACTGGGCCTATGCTTTGGCAGCCAGTGGACAGACCAGGGTACAAGGTGATGCAGGTAGGCAGAGGTGGATATGAGAATGACACACTCTGTTTAGAGCCAGGCATCATCAAAGAGATCCAAGGCTCTGTTTCATAATGGGACCACAGCAGGAGTAGGTGTGGCGTTTAGCGACCCCGAGCGGAAGGCCAGAGTATGCTGAACGACCGTGCCTAGGAAATGTCAGCCCCGCTGCTAATCACCACGCCAGCACCTGACAGCCTTGCTGATCTGGGTCCTGAAGAGGATCTGTGAGTCTTCCTCTTAAAGGAGCTGTGCTTCTGGGGAGAGCCCTGTCCTCAACCTGAAGTATCCCTGAAGTGTCGCGAGTTGGAGTGAAAAGATAGGGGGCGTCATTGTAGGCCCTGGATTTTGGTGACTTGGTGTGGAGTAAAACAGAACAGAAAGATGTTAGGAGTTTTAGGAGGAATGTCTCACTTATCTGCTACCGCTCGAGAAAGTACCACACAAAGAGCCAATGTTGTCTGGACATTTTTGGTCTCAGTACTCACCAGCCATATTCTCTGGCCAGGCTGGATGTCTGGGGTCTCAGGTCTGAGAAAGGGTCTTTTAATTCTTTTAAGAAATTCTGATGGAAATAAATGATTGCTTATAGCAGAAGGCACAAAGCCAATAGCACTAACCTGTTAAAATGGAAGTGTTGGAAGTGTTGGGCTGGGGATTTAGCTCAATGGTTAGCGTGCTTGCCTAGCAAGCGCAAGGCCCTGAGTTCGATCCCCAGCACAAAAAAAAAAAAAAAAAGAAAAAAAAAATGGAAGTGTTTTCCTACTGTTATAAAGTTAATGGGAGGGAGGTACTGGTCACTTTTGGAATACAGTGGTACCTTAGTTCACAAACTTAATTTGGTTTACATTTCTGGAAAAGATGGCTGTGCTCAAATTTGCCACTCGATGCAGAGTTTGCAAACAAAAACAAAATTTTGCCAAATGCTTCTGTTTGTGAACCAAATTGTTTTTAAACAAAAGTGTTCACAAACTGAGGTACTATTATAATTATAAATCCTCAGGGCTGGAAGGAGTTAGAAGATACAAAGATGCAGATTGTTCTTCCTGCAGCAGAATTTAAAGGTTTAGACTTTTTTTTAAGGAACACAAAGGATATAATCAAAGTTGTGTGAGACCCACCAATGCTGCTGTTTCTAGTACAAACAAGGTCTGTTTAATGAGGTTACATAGACACCATAAACAATAAGACCAGGCTTCACTGTTTGGGTTGTTTAGGGCATGGCTCTTTTTGTCCTTTTGGCAAATTCTACCGTCATCGCTGTCTTTATCCTGAAATGACATTATTTCCATGACATAAAACCTGCATTTTAATGTGGCCACAAGTGAAATTCTTTCCCTTGGCCAAGAACAGCAAACCATTGTACTTTGCTTTCCTACAAGAGCACATGAGAAATCCATCTAAGAAAATAAATAGGCTCATTATGTTGTAATGATATTGAACATAAATTATTTTGTGATTACTTTCATCACTCTGTTCTGTTAGTGAATACCCTAAAACACAGTGTGAGTGTTTTCAGAGGTGAATGTTACTGTCAATTATGAGAACCATCATAATCCTTTGATACAGGTTGGAATGAGATGCAGGCAATGAGACCAGGGAAATGAGTCATTGGGTCTCCCTGGCTCACTACTGGCCCGAATCACTGACTCAGTCCCTCAGTGCCCATGCTATGTGTACACCAAGTACTTCCATGGCAGTCTTCCCCTTCATTAACTCTCCCTCCCCATCTGTCCGTCTGTCTCTTCTCCTATCGCAGTGGTGGCAGACCTATAGCACACATGCTATAGCAGGCTGTTTGTATCATTGAAACCTCTAAAAGATTAGCCATCACTGACTGGCTCAATTCATAAGCAAATGGGGCAGGGACTAAATTTACTTTGCTATATCACCTGATAACTGCTAACAAAGGTACTATCTCACCCCATTTTACAGATGGGGAAATTGAAATGCCAAAATATTACACTTAATCAAGACCAGCACGCCTGAGAAGTTTTTGGACACCTTACCAAACCTAGTGGATGGAGCATTAGACCCTAACCCGAAGTCCTTCTACCTGTGTTTAATCAGCACTTTACAGCCCCCATCACTGCCATAAAGAACATATAACAAGGCAGCATAATTTTCCTTAATCAGGAAGAAATGGGTAGAGAATAATATTATGGTATAGATCTAAAGTGTCCCCCCCCAAATCTCATGTGTTTGGAAGTTGGTTAGATCATGAGGGTGTTATTCTCATCAGTGGATTAATCCATTGCTGAGCTCAGTAGTTCATGTGCTGCCAGGAGGTGAGAAGACGTGGGTTACTGGAGGCATGACCCAGAAGACTGTATTCTTATCTCCAGCTCTTCCCTTCTCTGCTTTATGGCTGCCAAGGGGTGAATGGCTATCCTCTATCAGGCCCTTCCACCATGTCATTTCTGCCTTGGAGCTAACCATGGACTGAATCCACCAGAAACTGTGAGGTAAAATAAATCTCTCCTCTTTTAAATAGGGATGTCTGGTATTTTGTTCCAGTATTGGACACCTTACTAATACAAATAACTAAAGCTATGTCTATGTAAAAACAATATCCTACATCTGTGAACGTGCCTCCTATATTCTCAAGTGCAAGTCAAATAATCGCTCAGTAGGCATCCCACAGGCAATACCTGATAGGACTCCTTCCTGTGACTGAAGTCACGCATTGCACAGATAGACAGATTCTCCTGGCATTCGTCCTTCAGAAAGGCTACAGGCACAAAGGTATCCTCCAAGGAACTCCTAAAAAGCAGTCGTAAGTATCCAGAAGAGGTACTAAGTGAATGGTGCCCAGATCACAGGCCACTCTTGACTCCAGAGGTTTCCTTTCCCCCTGATCTTTGTCCTGGAACACAGTCTGTTCTACAAACGCATGTTTTAAAATGTGTTTGGCAGTCTTGACGTACCAACTCTGGATTAGATCTCGGGGCCACTACATTCCCAGTTGAGGACTTCCCTTCTCACATCACTTTTTTATTAAGAGATTTTCAAATACCAAAGCAACACAGCTTCCTTGAATGAGTGTTCTAAATGCCTCTCCAGGGCCTTTGATTACGTGGCGGAAGCACAACATGTTCATGACAAGCCACTCCTTTGTGCTTCTATAATTAGTTGGTTCTCTTCCTGTCCTTAATGCTACAGCTAATGATGCATTCAGTTAGTCAAACAGCACAGAAGCTGTAATAAATTGCATTTATTACAGTATGATTAAATACTAGTATGGATGTAGAATTTCTGGATCTTTATTTCTCTGATGGTAGCAAAATCCAAATATCTCTAACATGGCGTTAACAGTGATCATTTTCTAATGACTTAGGAAAATCTACCTTTTTAAAAAACCTACCTTTTTGAATATTGTTTTATTTATTGCCTGAGGCATTACACATTCATTTAGAAAGACTCACCCCTAGGAGTGTTTTCTTTGCATCTTAGGGTGGTAGTGGGGAAGGTATACTGACTTGCCTGTCAAAGTTGATTTGCCTTAAAATGTGTGATAAAGGCGATGTATTAAAAAGGGGAGAATGAACATCTGTCCCTTTTTATGGAGTCAAATACCCACAAATTATAAAGGAATCATGGGCATGCCTGTAAATGCTTTGGAATGGTAAGCAACATTGTTTAAATCCAAGAGTAGAATCACCTTAAGTCCACCCTCTCTTACTGGGTCTGTTGTCTGAGGGTCGAGTTCTAGGCCTCTCTGCATCTAGTCCTGTTTCTGGGTAGAGAGAGGAGGGAGGCTACAGCGTTTCTATCTCCAGGTGGCCAGATGTAGGTTCTTTGGAAAACTGTGATTAGTTTTGTTCTTTTTACAGTAATGTACACATATTAAAAACAAGTAGTTACCAAGGAGTGGGTATGGTCACTTTTTATGTTCCTTATTACTCTCTTACTCCATCTGCAAGGAAGATAGCTCAACTTTGATTCAAACATCAGGCTCTACAGCCAGAGTTGTGATGCTCTGGGTGCTGCCCGGGCCACCGACCTTGGCTCTGTGTGGACAGCCTGGCCACCTACCTCGGCATTACCTGTCCATTTGTTGTTAGCCTGTGCCCCGACTTCTGCCAAAGCCTACCCAACAGCACACTGTAACACACCCAAAGTGGGGAATGAGGTTCTAAAGAGTAGCACTCCTTCCTCACGAATACATAGTCTGGGCCAGCCAGCTCCTTCCTTCCAGGAACCGGTGTGGGGAGGCCTAGCAACGTGAGCTGGGCCTGGGCCTCTCTAAGGAAGTCAGAGGGCCCAAAGGCTGGGGGCTTGGCTATGGATAGTAGTTGCTTCTCTAATAATTCTTATTCTGAATATGAAATGGTAGACCACACAAAGGATGTAAAGAAATTTGCATAACGATTGGTTTCAATCAGCCTTGACTAAATGGAAACACCTTATTTTTATAAAATCAATAATCAAAAAAACTCCCCTGAAAACTCGCTCCCATGCACAGAGCCCAGAACACAGGAAGGGAGCATATGCCACACACGGGTCCCAAAGGGTGCATGTGTGAGTCTCTTCTGGGAGGGGCTGGCACTGACTCCGCTAGGCTGGTGGGAAGCCCTGGTGTGAGCGGGGACCCCTCAGCAAGCCCAGGGCCGCAGACAGAGGGAATGCCTCTGGCGCAGTGTGTTTTGCCGGGCACAGCACAGCTCTCCTAACAAAGTTCTGCTGTATTTGGGCTCTGTTAGCCCCAAAGGGGATGGAGTGAGGAGGCAGGCACACAACATGAGGTGGGGCGTGACATCAGAACCCCTACGCTTCTTTGCTGAATTAGGGGTTACCTCTGAAAAACCACTTAATTGCACTTCAGGTACAATTAATATGAGTCAGTCCTAAATTTTGGAAAAGTCAGTCAATCAGCGCGCTCTGTCAGATGACTTCATGGCATGCCACGGCATGTGTCTGGTTAAAACCTCTTCCCTATGTAGCCCGAGTATCTCTTGGTTCGCCTGTGATTCAAAAGCTGTGATTGAAATGAGCTGTCAGACACACAGGTGTTCGGCTCACTGGGGACGCTGCACACAAATTGAAAATGCAGCAGCCATTAGTGTCCAGTCTCATTATTTTCATGGCTCGGAAAGGCTAAACGTGAACACATCGGAACAAGCGCCCTTTCTGGGGAGAGACAGACAGGGGGGCTGGAAGGTAACTGAAGACCCTCAACAGGGACAGTTTGTTCTGTAACTTCTGGAAGTAATCAGGAGAGTGAGCCAAACAGCCGAAGAACATTTGCACATAGTCATAGGTGGCCAAGTCTAGGAGACAAACCAATTGAAAGGGGTCCAGAAAGAGGACTAAATCAACTTGGTCCCACTGAAAGTGGAGTCAAGTCCAAGGGCGTGCTAAGTTTTGAGGTTTGCTGTTTTTAAACTTTAAGCTAGATTTCCTGACTAAAATTCAATCAACCATCTAATCATCCTGCTACATCAAGGGAACTCACGTTGCTTTACGGCAATGACATTAGTCAGTGGTCCCACTGGGCCCTGATGGGCCATGAAGGTCCCCTGCCAAGTATAGCACCAGATGCCCAAGGCCAAGGTCTGGACTACAGAAACATCCCTGTGTTTCCTTTGTAGAAGATCCTTAGGATTACTTTCTACCCTTCTGTTCTAACCGTACATTATCTTGAGTAGTAGTTGTCTATGGAAACAAAGAGCAGAGTTTACAAAATTTGCCTATTGCATTACATCTAGGTTGGTAAAATGCTCAGGTTTTCCCAGTTTCTTACTTTCAGGAAACTTGTTTAACATTTTTAGGACTTTGAAAAGTAAGATTTTAAGACCCTGACATTTCTATTCTAGTAAAACAAACACATGATTCATAAGAATATTTTTGCATTTGCAGAAAATGATTCAGTTCTAACTTGTTGGGTTTAACCTCTGTGCTGATCTCTTTAAACTGTATGTATACTTCAATCTCAATAGCGGGACTGTTATCTAAAACCCAGACTAAGACATTGCTTACTGCTTAATTTCAATTGCTTACTGTGCTTTCAATGCAGAAGGACAGTGGCTTCTTGTACGCTGCTGGAGTGTCTACTGCAGCAAGACTCCTCCCTCTTGGTAACCAGCTGCTATTAGTATTTAATTTCTGCTGTCCTTGCATGGGGCATCCATGACAGAGCTTGATATGGATAGTTACTTAGAACCATAACTTTTATATTTTTGGTTGTTCCCATGATTTTTGCTCATACTAATCATACCAAATAAAGCTATTTCAACAAAGTAACATGGGATAATAATTACTCTATTCTTGCTAACAACAAATGACAATGAGGCTACACTTTACTGTACGTCAACACCAAACCTAAAGCCAAGTGCCAGGCCACTTTGTGAACAAGCTTGTTAGGAATAAGAGTGACTACATTATAAACAGAGCTTTCTGTTAGAGTAGCCATCGGCATAGAGTGGTTACAGATTGAGTGTCCTTAAGTGTTGGGGTCAAACAGTTGTCTTTAGTAAAATAAGGGCATTGGATGAGATTCTAAGAGTAAATGGCAGGGATGGATTCCACGCTTTCAGGATTCTCTAGTGGGTGGGTGGAAGCATCAAGCAAGTCAGGATGCTATTAGCAACCTAATAAACTTTAGCAAAATGCTCTCTAAGATTATGTTGACTTGGCAAGGTCACGTTTAAAAAGAGTTGGGTTGAATAAAATTGTTTCTCTGCAGAAGAGTGAAAATTAGTGCCAAACTATTCACATAGTGGAAATTTTTCTGCTTTGAGACTTGGTAGTTTCAACGAAGTTGATCTGATCAGCATAGTCCATCACTCTTTTTTTCTGAAAGAAATTTATAGTTCATGTTTCTTTTATTTCAGTTTCTAGCTATTTATAACAAGTGGAAAAAGTAGTCACATACTCAGCCATATGTCAGAATCTCTTAGGATCACTGCATAGTTCTGAATACTTGTGACAAGAACAACCAAACCAAGACAAAGGATTGTGTGAATTAAGCTCAGCAGAGAAAAATACATGAGTTGAAACAAAATAACTTAAAGTTTTAACAATAGCTTTGAAATCCATAAGTTCACTCTGAGTCACAAAAAATAGGCCAGCACCTTGAAAGAACATGGATCTGTGAGTAAAAGAGGCAAACACTGAAGGGAAAATATTAAAATCCCCAAACACTAAGTTCTTTTTAACAGTTGAAAAAAGTGAATTTGGAGAATTATAAGCTCATGCAGATAAGTTTGGATGAAAAACCAGGTAAAGAAATATCTGGCAACATGAGTGTGGATAAATCAGCTGCTCCAGGTGACATGTGGCCCCAGGGAATGAAAGAATTTGACTAATATGCTTACTGAACAATGGTGCAGTAAAAATGAATAATTATTTCTGAAAAATTACCTTGCACTCAGGGAGATGTCAGAAAATTGGAAAAAGACCAACAACATGTGATAGTGATGCAGAAAGAAAGCAGAAGGAGAGAGTAGTGAAAAATTAGTGTGTGATATATGTAATTGTTGGCTTAAACATGATGGAATAAATATTAGAGAAGTAAAATGTAAGAGGTTCAGAAAACCAGGGATGAATAATCAGAGAACAATTTGCATTTAAATTATCACAGACAAGTTTATGAGATTATCTTGAAGACTGGAATACTGTTCTTGTTATACTTAGGAATATAAAGAGTTCAGGGTGATGTGGAAGGGGATGGCCCAAACATGCCATGTCCTGGGAATGATTTTATTTTCACTATTAGTCTGAAGATTCAAAGGGAGGGTGGTGCTGCTGGAAATGGATAGCAATAACAAACAAAGGTGGTGAAAAGCTCAGTCATGGGAAGGCATTTCAGGGCGTGTCTTGACACTCACTATCATATTGCTCTGGATCAACACTCTGATGGGTGACCGGCGAGTGAGTGTCACAGAATTTACAGATGAGACTCGGGTGGGGAATGCCCCAGAAGACATGGAGACAGGAGGAAGAAAAAAAGAAAAACCAGGTTAGATTCAGACATCTGCAACTAGAAGGAATCTACTGAAAATAGATGTGAATAGGCTGGAGAAATTTAGAAAGCAACACAATTTAGAGATGAGAAAACTAAACTTGAATCGACACAGAGCAGGGAAGGAGGTGGGGAGGAGGCCATTAGTATTTGTGCTTCCTTTAAAAACTGTGTTCAGAGGATATGACCCAGACTGATGGTAAACCTAGCAAAAATCACTTCCTTTCCCCTCCTTCTGGAATAATTCAGCAGAGGTAAAGGCAAGCAGAAGTAGCAAGAGCTTGCATTCACAAGCTGCCTGGGTGCCTGCTCCTCTTACACGGCTCTTGCCCACTCTCGTGGGAATCCTGCATTGTAGACATCATCATTTGCTCTTTACTGAGGTGTACTTAGGAGTCTGAGTGTCCTCACCGTCCTGTCTGGTGGCTGGTGCTGACATCAGATGTCAACAAAGATCCCTTCAGCACATCCTTCTGCCATCTGCTCAAATGCCAGTTTCCTATCAAGGTCTTCTTATATAAAACGGCATCTCCTTACCCTGATTTATTTTACACCACTTTTACCCAGAGTTTACTGCAGAGTCTCCGGAGCCCAGAACATGCTCAATATTTCATAAGCATTTGATAAATACTTCTTATTATTAAATTATACTCTTCCCTGGAGCAAGTGCTTTCTCTTTACTAATATAAGCTTCTCATTCATCTACCAGGAGGTTGCTGAGTTTGGAAAATTACACTTAGAAAACAAAACACTGAACAAAGCATAAGAACTTCTGAGAAGTGGGAAACGTCTTGCTGGATTTTTTTAGAACATTGATTTATTTCCACTGGACAAGGCAGACCTGTCTCTGTAAAGTACTGTTTTTATTAGTAGAAATTCTGTGCTTTTCTAAAGGTCAAACAATTGTTAAGGAATCTGAAGGAGAATCATATCCCTAGACTCCCTTGGGGTCCATACGCTCCAAGGGAACCCAGTCGACCACACCAAGGAAGGGAGTTCTATCTAAACAAACCAACTGAAAGTGATAAATCTAATCACCCTGACGCTTTCTTTAAAAGACATCAGACAACTAAATGATGGCCTAAAAAAATCAAATTGACCATATTTCTGTTTATTTTATAATTGAAAGGACAATTGTTGAGTCACAGAGAACATTGTTTTTCTTAGACTCTTTTACCTCCCTAGTCTTATTTCTGAGGCCTCTTACTGCTCCTGCCTAGTTGCTATTAGATTTTTAAAACCTCTGAAGCAGATTATAAGAGTATGAGGGGCTTTTTATGGAGAATGAAGCGCCTTTCAGGGGTTCATATGTTTTGTGGCAAAGATAAAGGAGTTGTGATTCTGGAGAGTTGAGCTGTTGTCCCCCCAAGGGGACCGAAAGATGGACTCTCAAGGAGCCTCAAGTAATGACACATCAGCACCACAGCCCAGTACCACATGGATATCTTCTCTGAAGAGAAAACGTGCACAGGGAGCAACAAAAGAAAGCTGGCTGTGGAAACACACCACTGGCATCGAGCAGCACAGTCTCACTAAGCCCGCACAGCACCATGAGGGTTGTGATGCCTGCCAAAACTCAGAGAAGTTAAGGCTACTGCCCACAGACACACACCTAGTGAGTGGCAGAGAGTGGCAGAACCAGGGCCTGTCCGGCTCGGGCTCACACTCGTGATCAAACCATTTGTCCCCAGTGACACCTTAGACCTATCAGGGTTTGTATCTTGGGGAAAAGAGACTTCTGTACTTCTGATAAATCTTCTGTAAAAACCACAGTGGCATCTAAGAAGGATCATTCCAGATGCTCTTGTAATAGGGTGCCTTTGATCCTCTGGAGGCTATCACCAATTAGCTCATGAAGCCAGAACTGTTTTTCAAAACATCTCTGGAACTTCTGCTCTTATGCCTACTTCAGTAGAAGAAAAATTACTGCACAAGCCAGAAATCTCTATCATCAACATAATTTTAATCGGCCAGAGAAATTCCCAACTATTCTAACCAGCAAAGTTTAATCTATAAAGCAATTATTTGCCTGGTTCCAAATCCATCTCAGGCCCTCAATCTGGTCCTGGTGAATTATAGACCTGGAGCAACCTAAGCACACACTCTAGCAACATCATCACCATGGCAACAAAGGGAGGTAATTAAAAAAAGAAATAAAAGCCGGTCCTGAAACCTGGATGCCCGCATCCTAGGCTGGCTAGATGACCCAGAGAAGCTTCCTCAACCTCTCTTAGTCTTAGTTTCTTCATCAGTAAGTTGGCGAATTCACTGCGTTTCCTGTAAGGTTCAACTGAGGTCGTTTGTTGATCACCACAATGTTTATAGAGCACTTCGAAGGGTCCAGGTGTTGACTAAGTGCTTTATGTGTGTTGTATCTAATTCTCATCCCCATGAGGGCGGCACTATCCCTCAGCTCTGACTTAAGAATGAGAAACTTGAAGACTAACTGAAGCTAAATATTTACCTATTCAAAGGTAGACGAGTCAACCGCAAGCCAGGATTTAAACTCAGAAGATCTAAGTGACTTCAGAGGCCATGGTTTTAATGACTAAAAGGTAAAGCTTGCAGTTACTTTGAGTGGAACTCTTCCCTTCCTCTTTGCTACGTGAAACCCTTAGCATTATGTAAAAAAGTGGGAATGACATATTCAAATGTGAAGCTTTATTACTGTCAAATGGTCTAGGTTGCATCTGTATGAAGTTGGCCAAGGGAGTCCCATGACACCATCTCTGAGGTGCCTGGCAGGCCAGACTCCATTAGAGGACACACTGGTCCCAAGGGACACAATGTTCACAGTAACATGCCTCACTGTAAGGCATCTATGGCACTGCTTTGCCTAAAGCTGTTAACTGAAAACTTCTAACTAGCTCCAGTTTTATTGCTTCCTGAGGACATATTTTATACAATAATGTTTAACAGCATACAACAATTTTAACACTGTTTTCAACAAAATGTCATGACCTGTTCAAGGTCACACAGCCCATTACTGAAAGGGCTGTGTCATTTGGGTAAATTATTATGCCTTAGTTGCCTCATCTGTAAAATGGGGGGTTTGGACAAGATGGTCTCCAGAGCCTTCAGAAGCTCTAAAGAGCTATGGTTCTGGGCCACACACTACCAGCTCAGCAACGCACTGGGTCAAGTCTTCTCTTCAAGAGAAGAAGAGGGAAGATGGACAGGGAAGCGCAAGTAGGAGTTGTGGTGTCAAAGTCACAAGGAGCTAAATGGCTGAGGAGTGACTCCCGGAGAGTCAGGGACAGAGTCAAGAGAGAGGCAGTTATGATCACGGATCTCAGGAACGCCAGAGGCGGAGCTTCGAGGCGGGTGTGGGCCTCGTCTGCTGACGACTGGCTGGCCTCTCCCGTCTTCACCCTCACGTGCTGACATCCCTGTCTGAGCTCATCAGTTGCTCGCCCGTCTCTTCAGAGAGGGAGAGGCAGGAAGGGACTGCATGGTTTCAGCAACCCCCTTCTGATCTCAGTCCACCCATGATCAGTGTCGATGAAGTCTAGTTACTACCAAATTTCATCCAATCAAAGACTTTGTCTACTGTGTGATAAGCTGTTATTTTACAAATCACCAAGAAAAAAGAAAAACACTGACAATTTTCTTTGTATGCAGCCTGCTTTTGGGGATATTAAAAAGTATATTTTAGGATTGATAGAATATGTTCTTGTAACTACTGCCATTACTAATGAAAGCCACAATTTAAGGGCTTCCTGGGTCAGATGCTTGGTGAATACTTCACATAATTTTATCCAGTACTCACAAAAACCTGTGAGGTAGCTATCATTATTCCTGTTTTTAGGTGAGAAAGGCTCAGAGAAGCCAAGTAACTTGCCCAAGGCTGCACAGCTGGCAGGAACTAGATGAGGAATGTTGAGTCAGCCTGACTCCAGAGTGTGCCTGGTTGCTCACTCACCGAGCATCTCACTCCAACCTTCTAGTGGAAAGTCAACTGAGTATGGTCATCAGGGGGAAGTGGAGTCACGATTTGTCTCGGGGTCCTCACCTCTTCCTCTCTCACTGCTCTGGGCAGAGCTGTCAGGGAAGGAAGAAGGTGGGGAAAGGTGAACTGGGCATCCAGGAGCCTTGTGGCCTGAGGTAGGGAAGCGGGAGACAGGAGAAAGGGCTTGGAGGGGCGCCAGAGCTGCTGGAGCAGCTTCTCCAGGGAAATGTGCGTGGACAAGAAGTCAGAAGGAAAGGAGAGGCTGACCCTAGGCAGTAAGCAGCATTGCCACAAGGGTGGCAATCATGCACCACTCCAGGGACCCGAGAGCGCACCAACAAGTGGTGACATTTCCGTTTTTAAATTAATCTTATAAACTGTCAGCATTTTAGGTTTGGCCAACCGGGGTCCTCCCAAGCCCACCTTGGGGTTTGTGAAGGTGGGTGTGGTGGGGGAGGGCACATCAAAGACAATCCGTTTTTCTCACCCCAAAAAGGGATTATGATTAAGAGAAAAGGACGTCTGCTTTTTTTTGGCCTGCAAGTTTTATTTGGCCTGAAAAAATGGGCCATTTCCTGCCCCATTCCTTCCAAGGCCAACCTCACGGAGCGTCAGCGAGAAAGTGTCCAGCATTAACTCTGAAGATGCTGTGTTCTGCTGCCAAGGAGTTCGGAGGGCTTGTGTCTCAAGCAGCAGTCTCCATAGTGTGAGGAGCCAGGCTGCGAGCAGGGAGGTGGCACTAGGACTCTCACACTGCTTCTTACTCTTTAGAAATGTTACGGTGCATGTTCCAAGACAGATGGGTTGATGCGATAGTACACAAATATGGTTTAGAGCTAAGTATACATACGACAATACATATAACTATAAACATATGATACCTGTATGGCTATATGTGTGTGGCTATTTTTACGTATATGAATATATGACTGCTTTAAGTACATATAAATACATGCGTATATGCATATACGTAACTCCATAGCTTATGATTCAAACAAACTACAAGAAAAATTATTAAACAACAGGAAAAAATCTGAACAGACTAGATATTTGATATTATGAGAGTATAGTTAACTTGCTTTTAGTGTGATAGTTGTGTTACAGACACTTTTCTTAAGGGTCTACCTTGTATGTAATGAAACATTCAAAGAAAATTCTGTGATACCTCAGATTTGTTTTACAATAATCCAAAAGGTTGTATGTAAACAAGACTGGCCGTGCACTGGTAATTGTTGAAGATGGGCATCAGGTACATGTAAATTCATTATATTCCTACTTTTGTATTGTTTGGAATTTTCTTATTATAACAAGTTAAAATTCAGAAAAAGAAAATAAACCACCCGAATATGAATCTGTAAGACTTTTAAAGACCCCACTCTCCTCCACCTGATCCAGTCACGTGCCTGAAAGGCAAACACTGTCTGCCGGGCATCGGAACCAAATCGTGAAACTGCTGGATTTTGATACGGTAGAAGTTTTCCAATGAGAACATATTAGACCAGAAAGTGAAGAGTTTGTAACCGGAACTGCTTCACTGCTGGCAAAAAAGAACTTGTTGGTTCTCAAGGAGAAAAAAAAAGTAAGACCATGAAGCAGGATCACAATGCTCTTTGGACATCAAAGACTTATTACAAGACAGCATTTTGATGAGTGCAGTGTAAATGAATCGGGAACAGACAGCTCCAATTTCCTTCAAAACACGTAAGTCTAAAAAGTTAAAGAAAAATACCCTGTTAAAACATGTGCTGAACTGAAATGCTTCAAAAGACATCAAGAAAGTCACTGAACCCAAGTGAGCCCTGGCTTTGGCCCCCGAGACTGGACCTCATTCCTAGTTGAATATGATTTCTCCACCTCACTCCATTTCCTCCGTAAACTCTACCTCCTTCCTTTTAGGTCTTCAGCCAAATGACTTCAGATGCTCAAAACATATTACAGGCAAAATCCAGAGATCAGCAGTCCTTTTTTGTTCAGTTTTGATGAAAAAGGGACAAATTCTTAGAGACTCAGTTTGGAAATCATTTCCTGGCAAAACCATAAAGCTCACCCCGTTGGACTGAACTTTGAAAAGTGTTGGGGGTCGTTAACACAGTGAAAATGAAGTGGGGAGGAAATGGATGCTGAGGTCATCTGACCATATTCCTCTCAGGCCTCTGCCTCCCTCCTCACTCATGCCGGAGAAAGTCCAACCGCAGGAACCTAGGCACGCCTGTGTGGATCTCCGCAAGGACAAAGTTTTCAAAAGGAAGTTTCCCATGCTACAGAGTTCGTGGCCCACCACCTGGCCCAAGTCTGGCTGACGGCAGTGAGAGGGGAAAGCAGCCACTAGGGTCTAGGTCTAGGCCTTGACCCAGAGAAGGGAGGTGGTGAAGCTAGACCACCTCATGAGTGACATACAAAACCGAGGCAAGCAATCTGCTCCCTGGAAAGCCCTGAGGGCCCGGCTGTGTAGGAATCGGCTCTCTTTGGCCTCTGAGTCCAAGTAACGTCCTTGCTTAGCAAATGTCCAGTCAGTGCAGCGTGTCGGAGGTATGTTTTGCAAGTTGCTTTGAGAAAGTTATCCTACGGAGGTGGTGGTGGAGGGTTGGTGTCCTTGGTCCCATGACACGTGGTGGGTGTTCTATGTCCCTGACTCCCATGGCCAGCCCCAGTTTGCAGGAAGGACACACAAAGTCCCCCAACTCTGCTGCTCTTGGCAGTTTCTCCAGGAGGCCTCGTCCTTCGACAGCCCTCACTGATTCAAGTTATGAAACTGAAATCACTCATTTTAACTTGCTGAGTACAAAACTCCAGGGGAATACGCCATTCTCATTCAGAACTACTATCTCCCAGGGTTCAAGGACTACAGTGTAACTCTTCTCTCCAGATTCTGGCATGAATATTGTTCACAGTGATTCCACTTACAAATTGAAAATATTTATCTGACTCTAAGCTAGGTAGAGAGTCAGCATTTCCTGGCTTCCTGAGAAGCCACACAGTGAAGCAGCAGCGATAGTTTCCGGAATGTGTGATCTTCCAGTATCCATGCTAAGCTGTCTTGCTGACCTGTGTCCCCAAAGTGAAGGACAGATATTTATTTTTAAAAGTAAGACCCAACTCAAAGCTCATTCAGAGTCTGCCTCACAGGAGGGAGCAGGTCAGAACATTCACAAGAACAAGACAGTGAAAAGTATTTCCTAGGGCGACAGAAGCGAAAAGTTTTAAAGGTGGAAGAAATAGAGAAAATCTTTTTCTGTAAGTGACTCTTAAAGGTTCGGTGTGTGGACCATAACACGTATTACATACTGCATCATCCTTCTAAGAGCCAATGTTTTTGCCTGAGATTTCTGCTAAATTAAATATTTAAAGAAAAGTTACAAAAGCCATAATAGATCACCAACCAGGGCAATGATGATTTCAGCGAGTCAGGTACAGAACTGTGTTCTGGAACATTTGAATGAGGCTGGCTTGAATCCTTATGAGCAAGATTGAGGTTCTCCTCCACAGAAACCAAACGAGTCTCCTTTATTACAGCTTGCAGCACGCACAAACTGGTCAAGACACAGGCAAATTCATTTCATTCAGTCCAATTTAATTCTGTACTGAACTGCTCAGAAGCTGGACACCAGATATTAGCACCTCTCAACTTTGAAGAACTCACCCAGTAGAGTGGAGACACAAAAGATTCCAGCGAAGCACAGAGCAGAGGGACAGAGAGAAGTGATGATTTTCATCAGGAAGTTGGTGAGCTGTGCCTTGGCTGGAGTGAAGAGTCCTTTAATGGCTGTGCCCATAAGAATCATCAGGGAGCTGCTTCAGAATGGGAATGTGGCCCATATGGATGATTGGAGAAGCTCAAGGGTGAAAATGCAGGCCCCATCTCTGCAGATGTTACTGTTAGTAGATTCGGTTACGGCGCATGAATCTGCACTGGAAAAAAAACCTAGGCCCAAGTACTGGTGTGAGTGGTCCTCCGGTCCACACTGCGCTAAGGCCTTTGTGTATGTGTCCTCAGGTGCTGGGCTCTGCGGAAGCCCCAGCACATGAGCAGACTGATTTCTTAGGTTTCTCTTGGGGGTCTAGCAAAGAGCGTTCATGGACAGGAGTAAGGGCTTGTGGGGAGGAAAGCCCCGCCCTTTATCCCACGGCATGCTCTGTGCAGAGCCAGGAGCCATCCTAGACTCCAGGCGCCAACGCGAAGGGCAGGGATGCCATGCCAAATACTCTAGTTTTAGGCTGAATCGGTAAGTTCACTCTCCTTTTGAGTCAGACAACAGGTGAAAAAGGACGTGTTTAAAAAAGTCACTGTTCAGGTCATAAACTGTTGGCCCCCGAGGCCGAACCAGACTTGCAGAAGTGATCTGTTGGATGGGACCTACTTGTGTCCCACTCTGTTATTCAACAGAAAAGTCACCTTTGGTTCATTTACTTGTTAGAAGAGAAAATTGCTAAGCCAATGTGAAGAGCCTCCCTTCCGTTAGGCTATAAGATTGAACTGAATGGAAAGGCTCTTCTGCAGCAACTGAAGTGGAATGTGTAGTGCCTCCCCCAGAGGACCTGTGAATGGGACCTTACTTGGGAAGAGAATCTTAAAGGAGTAAGTTAAGGCTCTCAAGATATGAGAGCCTTATACGGGCCCTCAATCTAATGACAAATGTCCTTATAAGACGCATACAACAGAATTGGAGAGGACATAGGCGATGGCCATGTGCAGACGGAGGTGGAAACTGGTGTTGTGCAGCCACAAGGCAAGGGATGCCTGGAGAAACTGGAAGGACAGAAGCAAGGGTTCTCCCTCACAGCTTTCCTACGGTGTGCGGCCTTCCTAAATCCTTAAGATTCTGGACTCTGGAACCACGAGAGAATAAATGTCTAGAAACCTCTACTCGGTTGTTACAGTGACCCTAGGAAATGACTACAGCAGCAAACAAGGACAGCGGATGGGAGCGGGTGGGCAGGAAGCACTGCTGCAGCACCGATTTCAGGGATTCCAACCGCGGCATCCATCAAGAGATAGCGCTGTCTTTCACGACCCCAGTCAGCTTTGCCACTGTACGGGTTTCTAGCAAAGCCTCCACGACGTCATCATTTCCCCAGCGGTGCTTGTGATTCAGGCTTAAGCCAGGCACGCTCTTATCTAAGGTGCACTGGGTTACAGTCCAAAAGAATCGCCAGATAATCCCGAAGTGTAGCGTCCCCAAAACAAGTGATCTGCCTCGAAGGACTTAGCTCTATTTATAAGCATTTATCCAGCAGACATGTGCTAGAAAAATTGGTTAGTCAAGCTAATTACAAAAGAGAAACTCCACGCAGACATGGGCAATATCACCATCTAAATATGCCTGGCCAAGCTTTTTTAATCAGAGCCCTGTGAACTCCACTTAAATTCCCGTGTTTCATTTGCACACTGACTCTAGTCTACACATAATCAACTCTTGCTATTTTTACCTGTCTACTTAATAAGGAGCAATACTTTTTTTTTGGTAAATGCTTTCAACACTGAGGCGCTCACAGCAACACTTTTTATATGATTGCTAGAAGCTATTTGCATCAGTCTGCAATCCCCTTTCAAAGGTTACTAACAAAAGGAGGCAGAAGAAAATCTTTATTTTAAAGGGTGGGGTCACAAGTCATTACCCTTCATAAAATAAACTCAGGTCATGTAAGAAAATGTCTTTATATTTTAGAGATGTACAGTGAAGTATTTAGGGGTGAAATGTTATGATGACTACAATTTACTCTGGAGCAATATCCAAGGAAAAAAATGAAAGAGTTGAAGAAAATGTAGTAAAATGTTTATCACTAAATTGAGGCAATGGGAACATGGTGCTTGTGGCACAGTTCTTTACCTCCTATAGATTTAAAAATGAAACAAAAATAAAACAGAATATATATTCTTTATACGTGGGGTTATCTTTTCCCTTTGTTGATACTGTTTTCAGGTATGAAGACTGATAGTCTCAATAAAGGGATGATACCAGCTCGCAGTTAGAATTACTAACCAGAGGATGAGATCTGGGCACACACGCTCTGTTCTTAGCTGCTCTTTGGGTTCTATTTATGGAAAGAGGAGAAGACACATCTATTGAGAAAAAGCCATGTACAAAAAAAACACAGTGTCGAATAGGAAAGAAAGAAAGAAAGAAAGAAAGAAAGAAAGAAAGAAAGAAAGAAAGAAAGAAAGAAAGAAAGGCAGGCAGGCAGGCAGAAAAAAACAACGCCCCATTGGGAAAGCACTGCTTCCAATAAGATGGTGTTTTGTTTTAAGTCACAGACTGCAGCTAAGCATGCTGCTTTAAACTGCTGGCTGGGCATTTTGTTCGAATGCATCCAGTGTCTGTAGAATTATTCCTCTAAACAGAAATGCCAGCCAGGGAACTGACTCGGTCCCACCCCCAACACGGCCGACACACAAACACAGGCAGCAGGCACGGTTAGCGGACTCACAGTTCAGAATACAGGAAGTGCAGGTTGCCCACATTGTCAATGTAGTTGGCAGGACTGAGCCAGGGCAAGACCAGTAACAGAAGCGCCTTCATCTTCCCAGCAGGGTGCTGCCTTCTGCCTGCCACCTTCTCTCTGTCTGCCGCGGTGCCTAGCCTGGCCTCTTTAAGCAAACCTGGCCATGTCTCCACAATCAGCAGATCATAATAAATGTGACTTAGAGTCTTTAAACTACGCTATTAATCACAGACATGTAAGAGGATTATGCCTCTCTCTGAGGTGAGATGGGAGACCAGAGGGAGCCACCATGGTTGGCAGAGGCTTCGGCTGGGAGCAGGCAGGCTGATGCCCAGGAGAGGGATCGGCCCCTCCTGCAGGATGCAGACTGGCTCCTGGGAAGCAGCTGGTACATTTACATCACTGGCCAGGAGGGCCGTGTGGGGAGAGGGCGAAAGCATGGTACATTCAGACCTCACTGTGTGAATAGGAGGCAATCCAAAGCTGCCATGTGGCTCGGGGAGTGAGCCACCCTAAGAAACCAGCATCCCCAGAACACAGCCTGGGGGCTGAGCAGCTTAAATCAAAACCGCCCTGCTCCAGAGCGCTGCGTATGTATTGAAAACGCGTGTTTAAGACATTTTACCAAGCATTGTCCTGACTGCACTGTCACGTAAGGGAAAGGACAGCTTTCTCGGCAATTTTGAACACCGGTTCTATAGACGAACAGGCTGTGCCATTCTCTTATCTCGGTCAGCCCTGATACACAGGACGCTCCGTCTGAGTAATGCACAGGTTCGTCCCATCCCTCCTCCTCCTCTGAGAAGCTGAATTAAACTCAGAGCCTGGTTGGATGGCCCCGGGTCTCTCACTTAAGCTCCTGGACCTCAGTCACTCATCTCTGTAATGGACCATTACCGGCAGCAACTGGACCCCATCTCTTCCTCCAGCTCCGAGCTTTGCGATTCTAGACTGTATCCGCCAATCTCATGCGAGGACTCCTGTGCAAGCCGAAGCTCTGGGCGGCCTCGGATGTCCCGGGACTGCCCACTTCCCACCCGACATTCAAGAAGAATAAAGTCCATCTTGGCAACTCAAGGCTAAAGCCTTAATAGAAATGGCCCCGAGGGATAAGAGCATTACTGATAGCCAAGCAGGGGTGTGCACTCGGCAGGAGGGCAGCGCAAAGGTTGCAGGGAGACCAGCTGGGGTCAGCTCTCTGCGGGGACGGGCCGAACGAGGGTCAGTACAGTAGAGCCTTAGAAGGTGCAGGCTTAATGTCTACAATTCAGCCCCCAAATTAACAACCTTCAGGGCTGGGGATGTAGATCAGTGGTTGAGTGCTTGGCTAGCATACATGAGCTCTGGGGTTTGATCCTCAGTATAAGAGAAAGAGAGATGAGAGAAAGATGAGAGATGGAGAGAGACAGAGAGAGTCAGACTTGGTATTTAGGTTCTGAAGTCAGACAAGCTTGAGATCTGAATCCCAGTTCTGCCCCGTACTGGCTGTGTGACACTGGGTACACTGCTTAACCTTTCTGAACTTCTGTGTTCACCTCTTTGAAAGAAAAACAGTAAGAATAATGCCTAAGTCAGAGCATTGCTATGAAGGTGGAATGAGATTATGCTTATAAAGAACAAAGGGCTCAATGAGAGCCAGCTATTATTATTAATTGCTATTAATAATAGTGAACGACCCTAGCTTGGGGCTCAGAACCTGTCTCTAAAAGGTTTTGTTACTCTCTTCATATTCCTTCTTTCCTCCCACACAGTGAGGCAAATGACGTGTGAGAGTCTTCTGAATTTCTGGAATATCCGGGTCCTACTGAACAGACCACGGTCCACGAGGAGCAGAAGTGGTATTAGATTGCATTTCTGACAGTCTCGGCCGGGTCAGGCTGCTCCTGACATTTGCTGAGACTTCTGTGAAAAAAGAAGGGTGCTGACTTGTTCATCTCCTTGCATTTCAAGGGGATAAAACTAATGAATGTTAATACGATGTGGAAATAAACGTACTGTGTTCTGTTACTGCTTTAAATTACTACAGCAACTGCTGCTGGCAGCCTCTCCGAGATCTAATCTCTCCCTCTTTCTTATATCAGAACCCAAATTTTGCTCATGGAGGTGATGCGCTTAGCATCTCCTGCAGATGGGTGGCCATGTGACACAATAGCAGCTGATGAGGTGAAAGCAGAAATCACTAGGTGAAGCGTCTCAGAAAGCTCACTAAAGGAGAGAATCTCAGTTTGGATTGGAATGTAGTTTTCCCTTCCTGTTTCCTTCTGCCTGGAACTTGGATGTGATGCTGGGTGGAGCAGCTATTTTGAGATTTGGAGGTGACAAATTTAAGGGTGGAAGCCAAACCAAAAGCCAGAAGGAATCTGGATTCCTGAAGGCATCATGGCAATATCATTCTAGTCCTAGGCTCCCTACCATGATACTTTCTGATATATAAACACAGTTTCTATCTGGTTAGACCTATGCAACTTGAATGTTCTATTTCCTGCCATTTGTAATCCTAATTAATACAACCTTTTGGGGATAAAATGCCCGCTTTAAATGATCATTGGATTACTCTATAGCTTCCTTGCCAGTAAACAGCCCCAACCTTAATCCTTGGACCCATGCTTCACCTGGCAGCCCTATTTATACTTAAATGTCACTTTAGACATCACTAACCATCTCCCAATTTCTTGTTTCCTTTTCTAAAAAGAGGTAAGGCAGGGACCAGGAAGAAGTTGGGTTTAGGATTACAAGGTCAGTTAGGATTATGCCGAAGCACAATTATTCAGCCAGGCTGACATGACCAACAAGACTAGGAACAGACCTACCTTCACAGGTAGCAAGGCCCTAGATTCTCCTCCCTACACCAAATCCTTCTGTCGAGTCTATGCCGAACCAAACACACGACAGAAAAGAGTCCCAACAGAAGCTGAGGTCAGGAAGGCTCTCGGACAGATGTCTGCGAAGAACCTTCCAAGAGAGCAAGTATAAAGTTAATCAAGAAAATATCCCCCAACAATCTTCAGCTGGGTGTGTCTGGCTAGTCACAGCACATTTTCGTTCCGGGCTCCTTTTAGAACACTGAACAATGGTCTCTTTATTCATGCTAGTAAGTGCTGAGGAGGGGCAGCTGTAGTGGGAGAGAGACTCTGAAGGGCCAAGGGACTTGTCCTCTGAAACAATATTCTGCATGTCTGTTTTCAGCTTCTCTCCTTTACCTTTCAGATCACTTCCTCAGAGCCCAAATCATGGCTTGTGTAGATCTTTTTTTCATCTGGGTCCTGGCCTGTTATGGAAAGTTCATAGATATCGTATCTGCAGATGAGGATATTACACAGTGAAGACATGGTCTTGAACCCAAGATGAGTCCCACTCAGGATGGAGGAAGGTGAGCTCGGGCTGCACACCCTGTCTGGAAGCTGCATGAAGAGAGTTGCAGCGGCCACCGACATCCACTGGCCGTGCCCTGTGGGTAGGTGGACTGCTGTTCAATGCCACCAGCCCACCGGCCCCCTGAGAATCCTGGGACTCCCCTGCAGGGGCCCATGTGATGAGGGTCTCCAGACTCCAAACAAGGCGGAAGTCAGCACCGTCAGCCAGAAGGATCGAATGCTAGCTCACAAGCTCAGGGTGAGTCCCAGAGAAGAGGTCTCTAGAAGTCTGATTGGAAACGGTTGTGCAAGTAGTTGTGCAAGCAGTCAAGCCGACTGTGCCCCAGACTCAGTCAGAACTTGGGAGCAGGTCCAAGAGATCTACTGTACAGTTTGTCACAGCTAGCGACAAAGCACTCTGCACTTGCAAATGCTGAGAGTAGATCTCAAGAGTTTCTATCACACAAAAATCGGTGTGTGAAGCAAGACATGTCAATTACCTTGATTTAGCCACTCCACGGTACATACCTATTTTAAAACAGGAGGATTGCGCATATTGTAAATAACTTTTGTCAGTCAAAAATAAATAAAATTAAAAGCCATCTTGCTTAGATGACACTTTTTGGACAAAGTGATATTAAAGAATGGTCAAAGATGTGAAGCTCCTGATAAACAAAAGTGATCCTCTGCACATTCGTAGGACACCACAGCAGCCAAACGCGGTCTCCTGGTTGCCTCTTAGTGTTCCCAGCTGGAAGGGCTCCTGATGTATTAAATGCTTCATCTCTTTAGTGTCCCTTCTAGGAGGAGGAAGAGATGGTCTGGTAGATCAGAGGCATCTGGAATCAGGTCCTAGATGCATTCACATTCTTAGCCTTTGCCACCAGGCTCCCAGGGGTGGGAGGGGAGGGAGTGGACATCAAGCACCCCATGACTAATACATAGCATATATTTTGGGAAAAGCTGGCTGCAACCTACTTAGGAAGCTGGAGTGTGAGGAGGTTCAAGGGCAGGGGTGGGGCACATGCTTCCCTGCAGTGGGGGTTTCCTCTCAGACAGCTGCTGAGGGACCTGTGAGGGACTCAGGCCACAGCTCACAGGGGTGGCTCGATTTTTGTCAGCCTGCGGTTCTTCCCTCACTGCTGCTTTTCCTGTGCATATCATTATCAGCCACGTGGTCATCAGGCCTTTCTCCCAGGCTTCCTCGAGATGTGTGGGTCACATGGCGGCATGAGCAGATGAATGAAATTCCTGCCTGGCTTGAAGCAGCTGGTGTGCACTGGTGTCTGCTCTTCCAAGACCCCACAGGTCCCTGACAGTCTCCTTCCACCGCCCCACCTCTGCTCTGGCTTTACCCTTGGAGCCACATGCCATCTCATCCCTATTTTCAGGCACACTCTAGGCCCCCAATTACTTCCCATGAGGGGTAAGGAGAAGCATGGGTAGTATCAGTTTCTCCCTCAGAGCCCCATTGTTCCTTCTTCCTTGCTCTCCTCTCTTACCCCCATGGTGGGCAGAATAGTGACCCCCAAGACGTCCACCTCCTAATCCTCAGAGCCTGTGAATATGGTTCCTTACATGGCAAAAGGGACCCTGCAGATGTGATTCAATTAAGGTGGTTGAGATGATGACATAATACCCGATTGTCAGTGGACCCTTACATGGGTCCTTACGAGGAGGGGACAACTAGAAGATGCCGCATGACCAGCTCTGAAGATGGAAGAAGCCACGGAAGGCAGTCAGCCTCCAGAAGCTGCAAAGGGCAAGGAAAGGAATTCTCCCCTCCAGCCCAGCCGGGCCCTTGATGAGAGTCTGGCGAAGCCTTCAGAACTGTATGGTGACAAATTAAGTCACTGAGTCTGTGATTATTCGTTACAGAAGCAACAGAGAACTAATACAGCTTCCCAAGATAAATGTGTGGGTTACGGCATGTCAGAAGAGGGGAATGCGATGTGTGCAAAGGTAGCTCCGCCGGGGCTGTTTCTCCACCTCATGCTTCTCACCTCCCTTATGCAGTCTGGCCCTGGTCTCGGCCCTGCTTGGACCAGCACCTGTCAGCATCTGTCTCACCTTAGATCCCAGACCCACTTCCTTCTAACAATACCTCACACTCTTGGATAGAAGTCGCAGCAAAGATCACCAATAGATACTTCCTGTTCTCCTTTGCTCCACAGCCCCTCTTCCTGGGGATGAAGGGGGGACATCCTAACCTAAACCCCAGCATGCACACACGGTCAGCTGCAGACCCAAGTTACGGGCATTTAGCTCAATGTCTTGGGGAGAAAAGAGTTCACTGGCATAATCAGCACGGGAAACATGTGCTAAGCATTATGCCCAGCCCTTGCTTATAATACAAATTTAGAGAATCCATGCACGTCCCAAAGGACAAAGACTCAGATTCATGACCTAAAGTACGTGACCTTTAAAAAACACACCTGCACCTGCCGCTCGCCCTGGTCATGACAGGAACCAAGATAAATACCAGGCTCCAAATTTCCTCTTACAAAATAATTGCGGTATTATTGTTCACCCTTGATTGGGCACCTTAAGCGTTTTAACAGAGCTCTTCATGTGGAACAGAACCCAGTGCGGCCCGCAAGACTGTTCACATAAGTGATGCCCAGGGACGTGGCAGCTTAAAGGGACAAAGTAAGAGGTGGATAGGCAGGGCGGGCGGCGCTAGCCACCAATGGCAGCGAGCACACCATTGTTCTACCACCAGCGTGTGCCTGGGCCAAAAAACTAGCAAATAAGTCACTTGGAGGACACAAGTTTTCTAAAATTTCCCTTTTTAAGACTTAGCTGAAAACATCTCACATCTTCTCAGAGAACAGTTGGGCCTTGTCAGTTCTAGTACAGAAGAAGTTAAAACAATCATGGGTCAGACTGAAAACATAAGCAATGCTCACAAGGAGACCTTTTTGGGGCCTGTGAGCCTCAGAGAAAGCTGTCATCAGCAATTTCCCGTATCTTGCACATTTCAAGACACACACATAGGAAAGAAGGACAAATATTACACGGCTCTCTTTTATATGAAGTACTTACGAGCAGTCCAGTTCATAGAGAGAAAGCACAATGGAACATTCCCAGGCCCAGAATGGGGAGTTGTTTAATGGTGAATTCAAGTTTGGGAAGTAGAGAAATTTCAAAACGGAGATGGTGGTGATGGTTGCACACAGTACTTCACGCCACTACACTGTACACTCAGTAATGGTTAAAAATAGAAAAGTTTGCGCTGTAATTATTTCATATCAAAACAACTGAAAACCCATAAACACACATACACAACGACACAACTCCACCTACTGTTGTTTATGGCGCTGATTCGCAGGCATACACACCTGCATGTTATAGTCTCTCATGGGTCCTTTTATTGGTTGTAAAGAAACAGAGAAACAGAGAAATGGCAACGCACGGAGCTTCTGGCGCTAGAGCCACCAGCCCCGCCCTCGGGGCAGATGAGTCCCCACCGCGCCTTATGGTGGCTCGCAGCCTGGTTGGCGCTGGGGGAGGGGATGCCTACCTCGTTTGGAAGTGATGCTGGAGGTCGCAGCGCTGCAGCACCTCGGTACAGTGCCCCTCGAAAGGGCAGGTGACCAGCAGCTTGTTGAGGAACTTGTTGACCAGGATGCTGGACTTCTTGCATTGCTGCAGGACGATGGGCTTGCGGTCCACCGGGCAGAAGTCCTTCTCCACCAGGAAGTTGGTGAGGCAGACGGTGCAGTAGGTGTGCCCACACGGAGTGTCCAGAGGGTCCAGCAAGGCTTGCAGGCAGATGTGGCATACGAGGTCATCGTCCACCTCTTCTGTATAGGTGTAGAAGTGGTTCTCTTCAGGGGAGTGGGCCTGGCCGCACACCGTGCACAGGGCATCGGGCCTGGGGTCCGGGTCTTTGGCAGGGTTTTGCTGGTTCATGGTCATCTGGCAACAGTCTGACAGGAGACCCAGGAA
>PVJO010008775.1:0-32264 GCA_004026905.1 Hystrix cristata
GAGAAACCAGAGTTGAACTCTGAAATCATGGATCCTAAATTTGGAAGTCTTCTTGCTAACAGAGTTGCGAGGCCCTTCTGCAATGGTTATGAGCACGGGCCTTGGAGTCACTATACTGCCTGGGTTCAAATCATGGCCTTGCCACTCAACAGCTGTACAAGAAGTATTTTAACAGTGCGGCTACTCATTGCATGTAATAAAAGAAAATCTCAGTTGTTAATACCCTGGGCTCAGGAAAGCTAAGAGCAGGGTTGACTTGAAATAAAGCATCCCTTAAATCAAAGGACATCCAGGAACTGCTGAGTGGGATTATTTTTGGTGGTTCACAAGATGCAGGTCTGGGAAGGAGCTCATCATGTGCTGGTTCTTAATGCCCAGGAGATCTCCCATATTATTAAGATTTCAGGGAAATGTCACAAGGAGGGGGAAATTCTGCTGCTTCTTGCTCCATGCCAAGCTGTTTCCCTGAGTCACTGCTCTGTCCTCTTCACCAGGCAGTCTGCTCCCTCCCCCATGTTATTGTTTCCAGGGCCACACTTAGTTTGGGCAGTGGGTGGGAGGCGGAGGGTTCCTCCTGGGCCAAGCCCTTAGAGTCACTGGTCTTGCTGCCTCAGAGAAGGTGGCAGAAAGAAGCCTTTCAGATCAAAGGCGAACCATTTCCCAGTGTTTCAGTCCACAGTGGCTGTTGTTGTTCCAAGTTTATTGATGAAATGCACTTAGCAGTGCATCCTCATCAGAATTAAATCATTAAAAAAGAAAAAAATTTTGAGTCAGCTTTCTGGAAAAGGTCCTTGCATTGGCTTCATTACCACACCGACAGCCGGCTTTTCCCCCACCATCCTATTGTCACTGGCGGCCTGCTTGGTCCCTGCTGGAGATGGGAGGTGTTATAAGTCATAGTGTTGACCTGCTGTCTCATACCTTTGAAGGATGCTGAATCTGGCAGGCATTTCCCAATTTTCCTTACTAAGAGCCTTCATGGAGGGCTCCTGCTGCTGACAGATGTGTCTGTTGTTTGGAAGCTATTAAATTTCTACCCCTTGGATATAGCCACTGAACTCTCATTAGCTCCAGGGGGAATTGATGTGTTTGTAACAGCAAACAGAATTGCGGTTTTCATGTTTTGCAGAGACTAGAAGGTCTGTAATACTGTTAGGTATGGGCAACCTTGGGCCAGAACCAACCTCTCACTGAGCTGGACTTGGTTTCCCCTTTATTTCCTGAAAGGCTTCAGCACACTACCTTACCAGCTCAAAGTTGTTTGGGAATAGATTAATTTCTAGTGCTTTCTTTTCTCTTTCCCATAGAATTAGAGGATTTTAAAGTTTGAGAGGGGGTCTGGGATGTTGCTCAGTAGTAGAGCGCTTACCTAGCATGTGCACCCCACTGCAAAAAAAAAAAAAAGTTCAAGAGGACTTTAAGATCTTCTGGCCTGATAGTCTTTAATGTTTAGGGCACTCCTAAGGAGGTGAAGGAAGCTTGGCCCTACTGCCTAGGAAATCCATGTGCTTGGTGGCCTGTGGGGTTGTGGGTCCCGGGAGGGCTTACATGGACTCCAGGTAAGAGCTTCTGGTTTGGTCTCTTTCTTCCCCTTTTTCTAGTTTTACAAGTGAGGTCCTGAGCCCCTGAGAGGTGAAGAGACTTGCTCTGGGGTCCTTTTCTGTTTGGCTTCATTCTCTGGCTTGGACTGCCAGCTTGGTAGCTTAGTTTCTGTTCACAGAGTCCCAGACCAGCCCCATACATAGTGGTGGGAAAAGAAAGGAGGTGACCCACGAGTGTGGACCATGATTCTGTCTTTGTGGAATCTGAGGCTCATCCCCCCAACTCATACGCTACACCAGAGCCCCCACCCCGGAAGGCTTTTTAAAACACGACCACCACACTGTTTATGATGCTGTAGATCTAGGGCAGGGCCTGAGAAGTAGGATTTATAGCACATGATGCCATTGCTGCTGCCGGTCACAGCAGCCGTCGTCTCAGGGCACCTCAGCCACAGGGATTACACACCATCCTGGCTGGTGACCCTGCTGACGCCAGCGGACCACTGAATGTAGCTGTGCTGTTCCAGCCACCATCACCTGTATAGCAGCAGCTTTCTGAAGGGACCACTTGAGATGTTTGTGGGATGCTGTTTGTTGTTGTGGTGTTGGGAGGCCTTAGAGAATCGAGTGGCAGAGAGCAAAGCGGGGAGTGTGAGAGACACTCCTTGTTTTTTTCTGAACGTGCCCATCACTCTCCCATTGAACAATGTCTCCTCAGAGTCTACTCAGAGTAAAAGCATACAGACCACAGCCTTTGTCTCCATGCTCTGGTTCGGCCTGGCCAGAATACTGTTTTTTCCCCTGGGATATATTTCCTTTGACTCCGAAAACACCTTTCTTCCTCTTTTTTTTTTTTTTTTTTGTTGTTGCTTTTTTGAGACAGGGTCTCAGTGTATAGTTTAGGCTGACCTTGATCTTGTGGTAATCCTCCTGCCTCAGCCTCTGAAACACTGGGATTACGGGTGTGCACTACCATTCCCATCTCCAAGAATACCTTTCTTTTTTTGGTGAGAGGGTGCTGGGGATCGAACTCAGGGCCTTGTGGTTGCTAGGCAAGTGGTCTACCACTTGAGCTAAATCCCCAACCCCTCAAAATGCCTTTCTTAAACATTTATATTCTGACAGTTGAACAGACTTATTGAGGTGTCAGGTCAATGCAGAATGAACCCTAAACCCTTCCCTGTGTTCCACAAGCCTGCAACCATCCAACCTCAACTTTATCCACCTGTGGTAATTTTTATTGTGAATTGGGCCACCTTCGTTTGCTCATTACAGGCTTTGGTTTGCACCTGCTGCCTTTTTATGTGAAACTGAACCTTGAAAGTACTTTTTAAATTTTCCTTGTTTTGATACTGGTAGCATCACTCAGGCATACAATGAATACAGTACATAAGGGCATCCAGTGAAAAATAACCTTGCCCTACTCCCTGCAGACTTTCCTCTTGAGGCACCCACTGGTCCCCATGCAGAGCTCTATAGTACTTTTGTGTTTATCCAGGAGTATTTTAGTTGATGCAAACATTCACATGTACATTACATCTTTTTTGGGAGGTGTGCGATGGCCGATTAATGGACATTATCATGAGCTGCCTTGTCTGTTTGTTTTTTTTTTGGGTCCTGGTGCTAGGAGTGGAACCCAGGGCCTCCTCACCTGTGCTAGGCTAGTGCTCTATACCTCCGAGCTCCAGCCTCACCCCTGCCCCCGGCTCGGCAGTTCTTACTGGAGCAGAATAGTCCATTCTATGGCTGTAACATTATGGCACTGGTCCTCTGTGGACATTAGGTTTTTTCCAGCCCTGGTTCGTCACATAGTGCTACAGTTGGACTATCTCGTGGGTGTTGTGCTCCTCTGAGACTGTACTATGCATGGTTTCTAGGAGGAGCTGGCCGGGGCAAGGCTCTGTGGGGAAAGTGAGAGTTTTCACACAGGATGGTGATGGTGGAGGGGATGGTGGAGTGAGTGTGGAGGCTTGCTCTGCAGACTGGGCCTGCCCCCAGGGTGCACCTTCTTGGTGCACTTTCTCCCTAAGTAGCTGTTGTGTGCCTCTGGGCCACCCTTCAGGCTCTCCCCACCCCTGTGGTGTCTGTGGGGTGACCCCCAGACCCTTGGGCCTGCTCAGCCTCAGAGTGCCTGCAGTTAGCATTTCATTTCCTCTCAGGGCTGGGTCTCTGGAATTCTGTGGAGGTTTTCCTGAGGCCTGCCAGTGATGCTGGAGAGGCCTATCATTGTGTCCTGGAAGCTGCCTTGCATCCCATCCAAAGACAGCCACTTGGAGACCTTGCGTGCGGCCATGGTGACCTGGTCCACCTCCTTCAGTGGATGAAGGAGACAGGAGCACACACACAACCTGTGTGCTGGGAATTGCCTGGGTGGTAAAGCTGGAGGAGGAAAGGATTTCACATCTCATCCTGTTCCCGGTGCTCTTGGTGTACTCTCTGCTCTTCTGGTGTCTGTAGCTTTTGTGCCTCAGGATGTAAGATGCTCCGAGCTGTGGCACTATTTATTGTCTCTAAGCTAACAAGACCACCGTTGGCATGGACCAGAGGCCAATCCTTGCAGGTGAAGATGGGATGGATGGTGGTGGAAGAATGTTTAAACCAGTTACTGGGAGGATGAACAAGGGTAGGTTGACAAGGGGTTGGTGTTTTTCAGATGAGGATCGATGAGGCTATAATTTGTATTGCTCTCTTTGGAGGGTGTCCTTAAACGTGATGTCTATCCATTGGTGATGGGGGCCACAAGGATGTCGCTGTAGGTGGGATTTTTTCTTTTTAGGTATGTTGTTAGCCTGAGGACCTTGAATAAATACTGTTACCTTCCATAGAGAACTGTGAATGCCTACTCGCCTTGAGATGTGTGACCTTGCTGGTTTGTCTTTTCTAGTTTCTTGGTTTTTGTTACGGGGTGTGAGTGAGGACAAGAAGTACTTCTTGTGTGTCAGAACAATACTGGTGCTTATATATGACAACTCTTGGTGGTTTGGTCATGGTCTTATCAACGAGGACACACACAGTAGGATGGCAATTGTGGCAAAATATAGGGCCCATTGCCATTTAAAAGTGGGTGACTGTTATCCACCTGTATCTGGTACTGTAAGGCCTATGTGGCCAGATTGGTTTCTTCTTCTTCTTCTTTTTTTTTTTTTTTAAAGAAAAACCAAAAGTCTAGATTATTACATGAAATCTGACAATTTTTATACTTTGGCAACAAATTCAGATTTTACAAAAAATGTTGTGTAGGTTGAAGAAAGGTTGTCTGACCTGTGAGATGGCAAAGAGGGAGGGAGGGCCAGAATATCCTGGGAGGATTAATGCCGAAATGGCTTTGGGGTTTTGGGGGCCAGCCTGCACTAACTCCCTCTCTCTGGGACCCTGGCCTCCCTGACTGCTTTAAATTGTGTGGTGCTGTGTGTCTCTTTCAGATCCAGGCTCTACAGAGAGAACGGCCCAGAAAAGAAAATTCCCCAGCCCTCCACATTCTTCCAATGGCCACTCGCCACAGGACACATCAGCAAGCCCCATTAAAAAGAAAAAGAAACCCGGCTTACTGAACAGTAACAGTAAGGAGCAGGTAAAGGAGCCACCTGGAGTGGCGTCCGCACCAGTGGGACAGAGGCCAGCGAGCAGCATGGCCGCTCCCCGGCATCCTGAGGCTGGTGACTTGGCATTGGCTTGGCATGCTGCCTGGCGCTGCCTGGCCTTGGCATAGGACGGAAAGGGTAGCTTAGAACGGGCCGTGTAAAAACTTTTCCAGCAGGGTTAGAGGTCTGATTTGGGACAGAGCAGTGACCCAGATGAGATGAGAGTGTTGTTCTGGGGGGTGGGGTGGGGCTTTTCCTTAGATTAATTTTTCTGCGCTTTGAGGACGTTTTCCCTCCCAGGCCAAATCAGTAGCTCCGAGGCCCATGTGTCTGGAGGTCATTGCTTGGCTGAGGCCTGCTCCCTGTCGGTCTTGTTTTCTCATCTGTAAAATGAAGGGCTTAGGTCTGGCAAGGGCATCATCGAGGAGACTGGTCACGGACCGCCATTTCTTCATTCTTCTGGGCACATGTCCTAACAACTCCCCCGCCCCCCACCGTAGCCAGCTATGTACAGGAAGTCCTGTCACCATCTTGGATCTCATCTGAGGAACCTTCTAGCTAGATGGATGCAGGCTAGCTATTCTTTGATTAGGAAAAATAAGAGGCATTAATCTGGGCTGCTTGGAGGTATGTGCCTGGCCCCCCAGTGGGCTATGAGGTTGCTCTCCTAGCATTGTTGGCAGGGATTCCCGGGGAAGCAGTCATCCATTTTGTGCATTCTTGAGAACCGGCCCGGCCCTGGGGCTTGGAGGTTGAGTGAAGCATGACTGTTGCTTTCACGGGAAGAGACCTAGCAATGGTTAACTGCTGGGGAACTGAGAGAGGTGTGCATTTCTGAGCACAAGTCTATTTTCACTCACAAAATTACATAGCGAGGTGCCAGCTCTGCCTTTTGCTCTGTGGCTGTGGGCAAGTTAACCTCTTTGTGTCTAGTTTTCTCATCTACTGAAATAAGGATTGTGATTGTACTATTCACTCCATAGGCTTGTTGTGAGGACTAATTGAGCCAAAGGATATGAATAACAATAATAAAGTTAAAAACTAAGCCAGGCTCTATGCTGAGTAGATTAATTATATAATCTGTTCATGAAATATGCAATATCTGTGGAAATGTTCCAGACCCGTCCTGTCTCATATTCATATGGTAGCCACAAGCTACATGTGGCTCTTGAGTACTTGGGAGTGGCAAGTGTGACTAAGGAACTGAGTTTTTCAATTGATTTAATTTAAAGGTAAGTGACTCCCTGTGGCTTGTAGCTGCTTGTTAGATGGCTCAGGTCTAGTCAGGAGTCGCCATTAGAAGAAAGGAAATTGGTGGATGCTGAGTATATTTTGAGGGACACTGCAATTTGAAACAAAATATGTAATAGTGTTGTTGATGATAATACCAAAAGTAGCTCAGCCTCGTGATGCAGACCTGTGATCTCAGCACTCTGGGAGGCTGAGGCAGGAGAATCTTGAGTTGAAGCCCCGTCTGGGCATATTAGTGACTTAGACACTGTCTCGAAATAAAAAATAAAAAAAAGCACTGGGGATGTAGCTTAGCGTGACGGCTCCAATATTCCAAAATAAACACATAAAACCTCAAAAGTATTTTCTGTGTTGCCTACTATTGTAAACATGTTTATGACAATATTTGTGACAGTGAAGAAGGGCTAGGATCACCTCCATTTTGCAGATGAAAACACTGAGGTTCAGAGTGGTTAAGTTGATTCCTGAAGGTTGCAGAGCAAGTAAGTAGCTGTGTTTGAGGTTAGGTCTGCCTCTCTCACTTGTCACCCAGAAGGTGTCTCATAGCTGTCAGCCTGAAGGCTAAGAAAGAAACATGAAGATCACAGATAACCCCATAATTCAACCTCCTGGGCCAGCACCCTGCTCTGGTTCCCAGGAGGTCGGCAAAGCTGACATTGCCCTTTTCCCTCCCTGCTCTCTAGAGGTCCGCTGCTGTCTCTTTTTGCTCTCTGAGAGGCTTGGGTGTTGGATTGTCCCCTTTCCCTGCCCATGTGTCAATACCGGTTCTGCAGCGCTTACGGCTCGTGAGCACGGATGCTGTATTGTAAGTCTCCATCCTGCTGTAGCACTGGCGGCCTCAGATCAGCAGCTAGCGATGCTGCCTCCCCCTGCCCCACCCCCACCGCAGTGTGAACCATTCAGAGTGTGAGACACAGCGGGGCAAGGTGAAAGGGCACAGGCCAGAGCATGCCTGGGATGACCAGTTGCGTGCAGTATTCCCAGAAGCGGGAGGGCACTCTGCCTGGACACGTGACTCACTCTGCTCACCGGCATCTGGGAGACTGTGTGTGACCTTGTCGTTTACTTTCTTTTGCGAAAAAAGGGGCTGAGGCTTTGGCTCAGTGGTAGAGGGTTTGCCTAGAAAGCGCAAGGCCCTGAGTTCAATCCCCAGCACCGTCAAAACCCCCCCCCCCACCAAAAGATCCTACCAGTTATGTGAAAAAATAGGGGTTTAGACTGGGAACCTAGATTGATTGTAGGTTTGCTTCTCTGATCTTAAACTCCAGGGCACAACAGGCAGGAGATTTTTGTTGGCAGACTGGCCTTAACTGGGAAGGGGAGACATTCCTGACCCTTGGCCCTCATTCCTGCTAATGTGGGTTTGCAGAGTGGGGCGAGCTCCTTCACACGCTGGTTTCCTCAAGGGGAACTTAAATACTTCCAAAAAATTTATGCTGGATACTTTTCCTTCTCTTTCCCCAAACATTGTATTTGACTAACATGATTTCTCTTCATCACCAACATTTGAAGGCTATGAGATTTCAAATTACAATGAGTATTTTTGAGTTCTTTTTCTTCCTTTCCCTTTTTCCTCGTTCTTTGATGGCAGTACTGAGGATTAAACTCAGGGCCTTGCAATGCCAGGCAAGCAAGTACTCTACCAAATGGGTGTCCTGGGATGCTATCACTGGTTTCTTTTAAGACCGCCGTTAAGGCCTGTGTGCAGCGCCCCAGGAGATGGGTTACAGCTCTGGCCTTTCCTGCTGCCCACCGGTTCAAGGTTCTTATGTACTTCTCGGTACCCATGTTTTTATCAAACGCAGGGAGGAAAGCTGATGGCAGGGCTCTTTTCTCTGGTGTGGTACCTGCGTGGCCGCTGTAGGAATCGAGTTGTGTTTCCCATGCCCTGCGCCTGGGCCCTGTGCCCACACACGGCCAGACATCTGTGCTGTGGTTTCTGGAGACCAGGTATTGATCAGTAACTGCAGCCTGTGGTCCAAGAGCCTTTTTTTTTTTTTGGTGCTGGGGATCGAACTCGGGGCCTTGTGCTTGCAAGGGAAGCACTCTAACCACTGAGCCAAATCCCCAGTGCCAGTACTGGGGATTGAATCCAGGGCCTTCACACTAAGCTGTATCCGCAGTCCTTTTTTTTTTTTTCCTTGCTGTGTTATCCAGGCTGGGCTCAAAATTGCAGTCTTCCTGCCTCAGCCTCCCAGAGCACTGTTATTACAGGTATGTGCCACTGTGCCTGTTTTTATAAATGAAGTATTATCGGCCCACAGCTACATTTATTTATTTTTGTATTGTTTGTGTTTTTGCCTTATAGTGCCACAGTAGAACACTTGCAAGTAGTCTGCTTGGTCTGCCAAGCCTCACCTATTTATTATTTTCTTTCTTTTTTTTTCTTTTTGAGACAGGGTCTCATATGTAGTTCAGGCTACCCTTGAATTCCCTATGTATCCCAGGCTCGCTTAGAACTCACGGCAATCCTCTTGCCTCAGCCTCCCAAGGGCTGGGATTATAAGCTGTGCCACCATGCTAAGGACCTATTTATTTTTTTTGGTGATGGGGATCGAACTCAAGGCCTTGTGTTTGCGAGGCAAGCACTCTAACCACTGAGCTAAATCCCTAGCCCCCTATTTATTATTCTTATAGAACTCTTTATAGAAAAAGTTTGCTGGCTCCTGTTGTCAACTCGGGTATTCTAGAAGTGAATGAACAGGCCTTTCCCAAGTTCTTATTAACCCAACCTGTGTGGCAGGAGCAGGGGAATAAGGACATCTGCTCCCTAACTTGCAATTATCCTGTCAAAACACAGGTTGCAACCTGCCCTTTTCTATCGGCCAGTCAAGCGCCTTATACTGGGGCGGGGGAGAAAAATCACCATAACTCATTTTACCCCCAAACGATTTGCTTTTCCTTTCAAAAATGTTCCATATTTCTTATCAGATTATTTTTATGGAGCAGGAATCACTACAAGCAGCAGATAAGGGGACTATCCGATTGACAAGGAGAGGAAGCAGGAGATTCATTGTGGCTGCTCCAGAGGGGTGGGATGTGGAGAGAGAGGAGCGGCCTGGATGTCCTAGTCCTCCAAGACACTCACCCCAGCCCCGGGAGGATGTGTCCTGGGTAGAGATGAGGCACGATGGAAACCTAATTCTGAAGATCACTAAAGCCACTTCTGTTCAGTCCTAGCACCAAACTAAATAAAATAAAAAACAAAAACGAACCAAATTCAAAAAACCCCCCACAGTTTCTATTAGATTGTGGACTTGGGTTGCAGGTTAGGGAGATGAGCATCCATATTTCAATCTTCAGTTTTGTTTAGATCTTAATGACTCTGAGCATGATTATTAGCTTACTGGAAGGAAGTAGGGCATTGCACATTTCACTTACTGTGGTCTTAAAAAACCATGATAACATCCTAGGACACCCGATGTGGGTTAGAAAGAGTTCTGCCTGCTTGGTGTGTGCAGTTTACCTACTCCTCCCTTTTCTGCCTCCTTCCCAAGACCCACCCTTCCTCTCTCCCTCCAATACAGGGTGGGTGGCGGGGGGGGGGCAGGGGAGGATCCCTCTAAGTCACACAAGCTGACCTCAGATTTGTGATCCTCCTGCCTCGGCCTCTGCCTGGTGGGATTAAAAGTGTGTGCTGTGGTGCCTGGCTTCCCACCCTCCCTCTCCCCACCAGAAGCAAAAGGAAACGTTTCCCTAGGTGGCAGCAGGCCTACCTTATTAGTGCTTCTCTACCTGGGCCAGTTTGACCCTCTGGTGCTGCCACACATCTTGCAACTAGAGAAAGCGCCCCACTGGGGATGAGCCCAATGTGGCCTCCTACAAGGTTTCTAGTAGTTTTCCTACTTTGCAGATTTTTTTCTTTTGAAGATTCGTGTTAATTAGTACTTTAGATTATAGAAATTGATGGTTCATAGAGTTCTTCCTGCATCCAGGGTCATCTGTAGTGTAGTGTAGGGACTAGCGCCAGCTGGGAGACCAGGGCTGTGTTCTGGCTCTTGGCTCAGAGGTCAGTTTCTTTTCTTTTTTTTCTTTTGAGACGGGTTCTCACCATGTAGTTCAGGCTGGCCTTGAACTCACTGTGTAGCCCAGGCTGGCCTCAGACTCATGGTGATCCTCCTGCCTCAGCCTCCTGAGTGCTGGGATTACAGGTATGCGCCATCACACCCAGCTCAGATAAGTCTTTTTAACTGAGTTTTTTTCCATCCGTCAAGTATAGCTAGTGGTACCTGTCCTCTGTACCACCTGGGTGCTTGTCAGGATAAGACAAAGATGGCGTGTGTGCCAGTACGTTGAAAAGTGTACCACGTAAAGACTGTCATAACAATGATGTTACCTGGAAACCATATAGACCGTTGTACCTTAAAAGTTGAACAGAAACAGGGAAATAATAACTGGGCTAACGAATTAAGCCATCACACTTACAGGACTTGGCTATCTAGTTGAAATGAGAGTGGGGAGGCTTAGAAAAGACGGTTCACAGAGATCTGCTAGATAAGCATCGGCAAGGTGCTTCATTAAGGGTATAGCAATCCCACGCCTTTTGAGAACATTAAAACCTGATAATAAAAGCCAAGAACAAGATGCGAGGTGCCTTCAGTGTTTGTGGCCCTCAGTGTCCTGGACGTCGTAGCTATTAAAATAAGGAAAACTGGGACGCCCAACACTGCAAAGCCATGAACAACAAGAAGAAAAGCCTGACAGTGTTAGAAGTATTAGACATGAACAGATAAGACTGACATTTCCGAGAAATGTTGTTTCAGTCAATAAACTATTAGAGTGGTTTATACATGAGGTCATTGTTAAAAGTCTTCACAGTATTGGTGAGTACCAACATTAACCATTTAGAAAATGCAATGGAAAAAGGAACCCATGGGTGTTAGTAACAAAATCTTGCAGTATTTAACCGTTAGATGCGATCTTAATGACCTAAACCATGTTATTGAAGGACAGAAAAGAAACGTGGCCTACGATGGTGTGTACTCTACGGTAGCTTAATAGAGATGTGGCTAGACTGCTGTACATGGTTTTAGCGCTGTGGAACTGAGGTTCTCAGGGCAGGCTGAGAAGCTTTCTGAAGGTGATAATAGCTAGTTACCAGGCTGTTTCGACGCTTGCCCATTGGGCTTTCTCATGCTTTATCAACTGGGTTTCCTAGTGGCATCCGATGGACACTTTCCTAATGAGTCTCTTCTGAGTGACTTTTTTGTGTTTGGTGCATAGATTGCTGTATTCTAGAATATCTCAGTGGAGAAAGATTTCTGCTGACGTTGTGGGCCAGGAAGAGGTCTGGCTCCAGTGATTCTCTGCCCATCTCATCTTGCTGCTATTGTTGGTTCTCATGAAGAGGTGAGGTTCCGCAGAGAATGTAGGCGCCTAACATGTTGCAGAGGTGTGGCTTTAGGAGGCCTCTTATTGGCTCCTAGTAAGTGTTTTATCATCGGGTGTTGACTTGAATGATCATCTGTTGGCGATTCGAATCCACTTGTTCTATCCTGCAAGTGCCTACTGTTTAAAGACTCCTGGGGCCAGTTATCATACTTTAGTTGGCTTTGTGAATTTAGACTTCTATACAATGGGTTCCTAACAATATTAGTAATGTTAGTAAGGGCACCTGTGTTAAATGCATACATTATATGATCTCATTTAATCCTTACACAGCACCATGAAATTGGGTATTACCATCTCCATTTTACAGATGAGAAAATTGAGGCTGAAAGGTGATGAGAAATGTCCAAGGTTCTGAAGCTGGTTAATGGTAGAGTTTAAATTTGCACCTGGGGTTATACTAGTGCTGCTTAATACTCTCAAATACTAGCTTTCAATTTGTGGCCTTTTAAAATGGAAGAAAAAGAAAATCATAGTACCTAATGATGTACCGATGCTGTATTTAGTAGAGTGACCCAGGATAGCTTGGCTTTTTCGTGGATTTGTGAGATGCTGTAGTTTTCTCGTGTTGTGATTGATGTACTTGTAAATTCCTGTTGAGAATGCACATTTGTTTTGAAACCAAACCTGTCTTTCTTGCCTACATTTCAGTCAGAACTAAGACATGGTCCGTTTTACTATATGAAGCAGCCACTCACCACAGACCCTGTTGATGTTGTACCGCAGGATGGACGGAATGATTTCTACTGCTGGGTTTGTCACCGGGAAGGCCAAGTCCTTTGCTGTGAGCTCTGTCCCCGGGTTTATCACGCTAAGTGTCTGAGACTGACATCGGAACCAGAGGGGGACTGGTTTTGTCCTGAATGTGAGGTTAGTTCCTGGTGAATGAATACATTACCTGCTTCATTTCCTCCCCTTTCACTTTCTTCCTTTTACTTTTAAATTTTCAACTAATCCAGATAGAGGGAAAAGAGAAGTTTCTTGCCTTGCACCTGCTCTATCCCGGCCACCCCTTTTCTTGGATCAACATCGGCACTGGCCACGGCCCTGCAGCTCCGCGAAGACAGTCGATTGCAGTCTGTGTATTGTTCTTGCTTCTTCGTGAGTCTGGATGGCGAATGTCAGGGAATTTCATGCACTACAGTTCACATGTTTTTGAAAAGATCTTGCGCTGTCTCTCCCTTTCCTGGATGTTACGTTTTCTGCATCATCATCATCACCATCAACAGCAGCAGCAGCAGACAAGCAGGAAGACCAGTTGCGGCCGTGCGCTCCGTGTAGGGGCCACCTGACGCTTTCTTTTATGCAGCAAATATTTCGTGAGTGCCCGTGAGGGGCTGGGGATCCAGCAGAGCACCGGGATAGGGACGGATCACATTTTTCTCACCAGAAAAGGACAGAAATCACCAAGTTACATGTAATGAGGTGGAAGGAAACTGGTGCGAGAATGAATGGAAGATGGGGAGTAGGAAGTTGAGGAGGTCCGGGGTGTTCCCCTTTCAATGCACAGGCCAGGGAGGCTGCACTGAGGTTGGAGAAAGACCTGCAGGGGTGCAGAGTGAGCCGCACAGGCACCTGGGGAGCCCTTCGGGGTGGAGGGTGGCAGGATGATGGGCACACAGTGAAGGCAGCAGTGTGGTACTTCATTTGTAGAAAGCCCGAACCCCTCTTCAGTCCGCCAGAGTTTCAGATCTCAGTGTTCTGAGGGGGCTTCTTGTCCCTGGCAACTCCCAACCAGGATGCCTTTTTTTTTTTTGTGGTGCCGGGGATCGAACTCAGGCCCTTGTGCTTGCAAGGCAGGCACTCTAATCACTGAGCTAAATCCCCAGCCAGGATGCCTTTTTAAATGCTGAAAATAAGAGAGTCATCTGCCAAATCACTTGATGTGGAATACCTCTTGGATTTCAGAGCACACTGGACTTTGGTCTCAAATGAGGACGTTTTCTCTGTGTGAAATAGATAACCCAGGTGTCTTTAATGGAAAACACACCCAATTTGTGGGGTCGTATCTGTGGTGCCACTTTCATGTAGGGATGAGAAAAAAAAAAGAAATGTATGAAAAGAAATTAGGCATCATGTCAGTTTGATGGTGACACTGTCTTGGGATTCTGCCTCTAAAATGGCAGAAGATGGCTGCTGGTTCTGTTGTGGTCTCTCTCAGTGGAGACATACGTACCGTAAACTTTGTTCAGCATTGTCCATCTCTGTTTTTGGAGCCCAAGCCCATTCTACATGTAGTATGGGACCTGGAATTTTCACCAATTTTCTTTTGTCTCAAGCAGCTCTTCCCAGCTGTTTAAAGATGTTGCAAAAATAGATACTCTCTGCATTGAAGGTTCTTGCTGAAAGATGGCTGAACCAATAGGGAGCTATCATCATGGTGGGTCAGAAGAATCTGAAGCAGGACCCACTTGCTGGGCCAGGCTCATGCCATCTCACCCTTGAGGCAGCGCGTCCTCCTGCGGCCCAAAGATGGCTGCTGGGGCTTGTGGCGTTGTGCGGATAGACAAAAGTGCTCTAAGAGAAAGAGACCTCTTCTTACCAAGCAGGATTGTCCATCATCCTTTACCTGATTTGTCTGAAGGCTTCATTTTCTTTTTTTTGGTGCTGGGGATTGAACTCAGGCCCTTGCACTTGCTAGACAAGCACTCTAACCACTGAGCTAAATCCCCAGCCCCCGAAGGCTTTATTTTTACCCATCATTCTCAGCTAATTTACTTAGCTGATTGGTCAGGCCTGGAACTCCAGTTCCTGTGTGGAATTCAGGCTTGAACAAGGCCTGGTGTAGCACTTTCTGGGTTGTGAGAAGTAGGTACTGCCAGCGAGGAAGGAGCAAGGGGCCAGAGGAGAGGGAGTGAATAATGGGCAGCAATCCGGCTGCCCTCCCCAGATGGCACCTGGCAACAAACTGGAATGCAGACAAGTAGGTTTCTAAGATTCAGGGCCCAGGTGCCTTCCCAGGGAGGACTGGTAAGGCAGACAGCTGGGAAGACGAACCGTGTCAGGCTTTTGTCGCCAAGCGATTAGATACGTGCATCATACCCTGTTGTCAGCTTCTGATTGACTCTTGTGTGGCCCTTCTTCTTGACAACTGACCAGATACATCACAGTTCCTTTTGGAGGTCCCAGAGATGCGAAGAATGGAAATTGGATCCAAATTATTTGAAGACGACTTCTCAGTGCTCCTTTCACAGATTGTTGGAATGTTTCCTGACATCATCAGGATCTGCTATTTTTGTTTTTGCTGCTACATAGATCTTCTAAATCCCCGAGATAGATAGTTCCAGATTTATATAGCAGAATCTGGTTTCAGTCATTGCTGTCTGGGTTGGAATCTTCCTTATAAAATGACATTCACAGTCTATAAGATAGGCAGCTAGGTTCTGCCTCTGCGCAACCTGGCCAGGACGTCCTGAGTGGGTTCATATCCATGGTGATGGAGAATGAAGTCCCATTAATTATTAATGCACTCCCACCCCTGCATTCTTCCCATGGGGACTTTGTCCCTTCCCACCAGCCATGTCATTGAGGTGGCCTTGCCAGGCTCCTGAACATAGCTTGGAGTCTTAAGAGGATCAAGATAAGTGGTTGATGAGTACTCATCCTTTGGGGAGGTCACCTTGAAACCAACAGTGGCCTTTCCTCCCGTGGCCTGCTCGTGAAACCCAAAGGTTGTACTAATAACTCTTCCTGGTCCCCATCTATCCAAAACTTTCTCCGATCATGTCATCCTTGTGAGCTAGAAACACTTGTAATAAGGTAATAAACGGATTGGTGAGCTTTGTAAATTTTACCAGCGGATCCAGTGCACTTTGCTGTAGTGGACTGGAGTCCTTGCCAGGCAAATTTATTTTTTCCCATTTAGATGGAAATTACTTTTTTAGGTGTGAGTTTACTGAAACCAAGGTAGAAGGAGAGTAAATACCTGGGTCGTAATCTCTTTTCTCTAACCGGACGTGTGTGTGTGGTTTTGACTTGTAGAAGATTACAGTAGCAGAATGCATCGAGACCCAGAGCAAAGCCATGACCATGCTGACCATTGAGCAACTGTCCTACCTGCTCAAGTTTGCCATTCAGAAGATGAAGCAGCCAGGGGTAAGAAGTAGTTCCTGCTGGTGTAAGCGTGAATGAAGTTAGTGGCTTCTGTTTTGTACTTTTAGCACCCTATGTATCCCTCGTAGGCTTTGCCTTTCAGACGTCTGTGCATACTCATGGGAACTTCTTGTGTGTCCAAATTAAAAAAAAATGTATAAATTAAACATGAGGCATAATGGTGTTCAGACAGTTCTGTGTAGTTAGCACCCTGTGTTCCAAAGAAGTGTAGTCAGGAAATAACACACAGTAGACAGCACTTAAAATTCACGTTGGTTGTGAAATGAAACTCCATACCCGATTGGCCAGGGAAAGCGTGGTACTCCTTCCCACCCTGTTAGTGACATTCCAGTTCTGGGAAGAGCTGGATGTCACCCGGTTTATTTATAGCTGTGACCTGGAGATGGAACTTTCAGATAAAATTGAAGCAGAGAAATGTACATAAAGGGTGAGAATTCGATTAGCTCCTGCAGTTTTGAAACAGGACCATTTGTCCCTTTGGGAAAATCTGTGGAAGTGAGGCCACCACATTGGGCTGGCAAGTGGTGCACCTCATGGCAGTGTCCCTCCTGTTGTGGTTTGTGTATTGTTACAATAACTTGTAGGAAAAGGGGAATACAGTTGATGTGATGTTTGCCCTATAAACATTCATCTGTATCAGAACGGGTGAGGTTTCCCCTTTCTGATTTGCACAAAAGCACCCCATGGGCCAGTGGTGACCCTTTGTGAACCTCTTGAGTTGAATGTATAGACATTTAATTTGAGTGCTTTTAGTGATCACTGTGGTTTTATTTCTTAAAAAAAAACAAAACAAAAAACTAGGGCTATAGGTGCAGTTAAGTCATAGAGCACCTGGCTCACACTCATGAGATCCTGGTTTCAAGCCCCAGCATTGCAAAGAACAAAACAAAGCAAACCCAAGCGTTTGCTTTGAGGATATATTTTGAAATGTGATTTTATGATTGAAAGAAAAAGAGAGTATGCTAACTGGATATCGTTAGATTGGAAACCTGTTTGTCTCTTTCACAAAATCTCAATCAGTAGAAGCAGGGTAGAAGCGAAGTGTGTAATCTTAGTGAAATAAAAAGATTTTATTTTTTGATAATGGAATTTTCTTTTTGGTGCTGGGTATCGAGCTCAGGGCTTTGTGCTTGCTAGGCAAGCACTCTACCTACTGAGCTAAATCCCCAGCAATAATGGAATGATTTTTATGTTGAATGTGAAAAGGAATCACTTCCTGCTTTTTTAGGCTAAATTGTGTCTGCTAAAGACTGAAAAACCAAAATAAGGAATCAAACAACATTAATTTCTCATGCATATTGTGTAATGTAAAATCACTCAGGGAAGAAAGTTGCTCATTTTGTGGGTGGGAGGCAATGGTAGAAATGGAGCTCAGGGCCTTTTGCATACTGAGCCACACCATAGCCCTGAAGCTGTCTCTTTTTTGGTGCTGGGGATGGAACTCAGGACGTTGTGCTTGCAAGGCAAGCACTCTAATCACTGAACTAAATCCCCAGCCCCCTGAAGCATCGTTTTAACTTACAGTGACCAAACTTTCATTCTGATGAGAGAGGGTTCTGATGACTACAATGGTAATTTATTTAGATGCTTTGCTTGAGTATAATTTGGTATTTAATTTGTTTTGTTTTTAGCACTGGGGATTGAACTGAGGGCGGTCATGCTGAGCTACATCCCAGACCTTTTTATTTTGAGTCAGAGTCTTGCTAAGTCACTACGGTGTGTGGGCTGGGCTCGTACTTGCCATCCTCCTGCCTCAGCCTCCAAGACTGCTGTGATTACAGGGGTACAGCAGGATATTTAATTAAATCTTTTAGATATTTTTAGATTGATAAGTAAATACCACCCAACAACAAACTGGTCGTTATATCTTAAGCTGATTCAAGTAGGGCTTACAAAAATAGATCAAGATAAAAAGCCTTTATGGAGTCCTTTTACTGAAGGCATTTTGGCTTCTCAAAGGAGGAACAAAATCTCATTGTTTAGATTTTTTTACATGTGGAAAATACCTGCTGGCATTTAGGGGATTTAGCCGATGGTGTCATCTTTAGGTGTCGCCACATTTCCTTCTCAAGTCAGTTTTGGTTTTGGGCAGGGTGTACCGTCTAGGGTGACTGATAGTTGATTATAATTGTCAACCTTTGCGGAAGAGGACAGGACCTGCCTGCTACTTGGGTATGTACTGAATACAGAACAAATAACAAAACCAAAACAAATATAACTGGGCTCAGGATCCTTGGTAGCAGGCAGATTTAGAAGGCGGACTAGTAGGAGCTTCTCGGCCACCCCTCACGGATGTCATTAGGACTGCATTTTCTGCAAGGTTATCTTCATTTCTTAGACTCCTTCGTTGGTATCCACGCCTGGTCTTCCACAGCAGTGATGAGTTTGCGCCCTTGCACGTGTCTTTTCTTTTACAGACAGACGCCTTCCAGAAGCCCGTTCCCTTGGAACAGCATCCTGACTATGCTGAATATATTTTCCATCCTATGGATCTCTGTACATTGGAAAAGGTTGGCCTCCGTCCAGAGCCCTGCTGTTGTAGCTCTCAGTTGTGGAGATGACTAAGGATCCTTCTTCCATTCCCTTGCCCTCTCTCATGTTAGATTATTGCTACATTTTCCTGCTCTGGTTTTATTTCTACAGAAGAAGAACTCTTGCTTGCTTCCCTCACTTCTTTCCTCTGAGACATTCTTCCAAGGATTGTAGTGGAGCATTCAGGTCCGCTGACAGGGCTTCCAGGAATGAGTCTAGCTTTGTGCCTGAAAGAGCCATAGCTTGTTTATTTTTTGGCAGTCCGGGAGGTTGAACCCAGGGCCTCACACATGCTAGGCAAGTGCTCAGTCACTGTACTCTGTCCCCAGCTGAGTCCTGGCTTTCTGAGGCTTAGTGACCTCCTGGCTTTCTAAGCCTTAGTGACTGGATTGATTTGGAGGCTAACTTCCTCAGTCTCTTAGAAGTGCTAATCAGAGCAGCAGGAAGGACAAGAGAAAATGAAGTGCCCGGGAAGCTTCCAGATGAGCAATAGAGATAGATGCAGCTTCTTAAAATTGACTTACTCTACTGATAAGGCTATTTCTTTATTGCCTGTAGGTGTTCTGAAAAGTTCACACTAAAATTCCTTGCTGAAAATTACACTTGTAACACTTTAGACGGTGCATGTCATTCTGGTGCTGATTTTCAGACCATTAGCAGTGAAGTAGGGGTAATGAAAAGCATTTGTGAAAAAGAAACATTAGTTTGGATTGTGAGAGTGGATAAACCCCAAAGAGTAAGTCCATTCTGTTTTGGAAAATTGTACACACTCTCATGGTGTGTGTGGGGGAAGACATTCTAAAAAGACAGTTGAAATCCTGGCTTTGTATTTGGAGTAAGTTTCTTTTTTTTTGAGTGGTGCTAGGGATAACCTCAGGCCCTCACACATGCTGGGCAAGTTCTCTACTGCTCAGCTACGTTCACCAGCCCTCGGAGTACATTTCTTAACATTACCGTATTTCAGTTTTGTCTTCCATAAAATGAGGATGATAAGAAGTACTTCACTGATCTTTCATGAGGTTTATGTGAGACTATTTGACTTTTTTTCCCTGTATGTCCTATATTATTTTTTCTTTTAAGATAGTTTTTAAAACAATTTTTTATTAGTACCTGTTTGTGGTACATTGGCAGTTTGATACATGTACATATTGACTCCTGATCATTTTTACTCCCCCTGCCCCTCATGAGTTAATAATAAATAATGCACAAGGGTATAAAGTGTCCTCTTCATCTGAAGGCATTGCTTGATAAATGACAGCAGCTTTGAGATGAGAAAATTCAAGTTACCATGATGAATTCAGTGAGTAGCTTTTTATAGGGTTATAGATCTTAAAAATAATAGCATCTTGGGAAATGAATAAAAGGGCATTAATTAATTTGGGAAATGACTGCTAAGAAATTATGTGAGGACGCAGGTGTTCCTGACTACGGTTTGTAGAGACACGCTGGTGATTATATGCCAATTCTTTTCTTCCCAGAACGCTAAAAAGAAAATGTATGGCTGCACCGAAGCCTTCCTGGCCGATGCAAAGTGGATTTTGCACAACTGCATCATTTATAATGGGGGTGAGTGGCTTCGATGGTTCCTACCAAAGAGAGAATACTGTGTGGATTGTGTTTTCCTGTCTTTAATATTAAGAACAAGGGTGCTAAGTCATGTTTCAGGGCGAGTACCTGAGAATAACTGTATGTAAATTGCTATGATGGGTGAACTGCGGTAATAACGCGAGTCATTTTAAGAAACGAGTTGACATCTAATATGCCTGTATGCTGTGTGGTGCTTCTGTCTCTTACTCTCATTCCAAAAGTCCTCATTTTAGTGGAGATATAATTGCGTACAGTGAACTGCGGATGCCGTTATGTGAACATTAATGACTGACAAACGTGTCACCTCAGCCCCAAATAAGATCTAGCATATTATGTTCGCCCCTCTCCCTATTGGTCAACTCCGTTTCTCAGAAGGAACTGCTATTCTGTTTCCTGGCACTGTGGATTAGTTTTGCATACCCTAGGATTTCTTCTTAATTGATCTCAGAGATTGTAGTTTTTTTTGTTTGGCTGCTTTCACACACTAATATTGCTGGAATTCATCCATGTTGTTGAGTATATCAGTGATTCATTCCTTTTTTATTGTTGAGTGGTTTTTATTTTGTCAACATCCTTCAGTTATTGAGCCACCTCCTCAATGTTGATGTCAATGGGTGTTTAGGTGGTTTTCACCTTTAGGCTATTATGAATAAAGCTGCTGTGAAAATTTTATATACTTTGTGTGGACATCTGTCTTTATTTCTCTTTGATAAATATGAGGAATTGTGCTGAGTCACTGAGTAGGTTTATTTGCAACTTTATAAGAGATTTTGCCAGGTTTTTGCAAATGTATCATTTTCTGTTCTAATAACAGGCCTACCAGAATTCAGTTTGATCTGCATCTTTGTTGACACTTGGATTGAAAAGACAACCTGGTCTGTCTTTTTGATTATGGCCATTCTTGAATCTATAAAATAGCATGGTGGTTTTAATTTGCTTTTCTCCAATATTTAGGTTTTGAGTATCTTTTAATGTATTTAATAATAATTTATATTTTTGGGAGGATACCCCACTTTTTACTCATGTAAAAAACTGATGTGTTTGTGTTTTTATTGTTGTATGTCAAAAGTTCTTTTTGATCAGGATAAAGTTTTGTCAGTTGTGTTATTGTGGATTTAGAGGACTGAGCCTTTTGTCCAGAATGAAGGAGAATTTCTGCTTTCATCTTCCCTCGTGGCACCTTCCCTGCTGTGCCACATCCCCCTACAACCTCCACCTTTCACCTCTGGCCAGGTGGACATTTCAGTGTCCTGCCACTCTGTTGTCCTTCCTCCATGTCACCTTGTGCTCAGTGCCACTGCTGGTACACTTGTCCCCTCCGCCTTCAGGCTCTTCCTGCGCTTCAGTCTTGGCTGCCCAGTCCTCCGAGACTCTTTTACTGAAGTCCTGGGCCAGGCTCGCTCTTGTTTTTCGGAGCTCTCCAGGTACATGAGCTCTCCCAGGCAGCATTAACCCACTTTGACTGGTGCTCTTGTGATTTGCTTGAGTTCTTCACTGGGATGTGAGCCTCTCTAAGGCAGGTGCTGGGTCCTCTTCCCTGCATGCCCTGGGGCTAGTGTTTAAGGAGTGCTTTATGAATGATTCCTGCCTGCTTCAAAACATGTATCCCCTTATTAATTCTTCAGGAGCAAGAGGACCACTGAAAACTTGTAAAGATTAAAAACTCACATTATAGAAAGGCCCATCAGATGGTATAAACAGGTGAATGGGCCAGGGGAAGGAAGATCTTGCACAAACCCGGATGGCTGCTTGTGGTGGCGCAAACTGGGGATTATGGGGAACAGGGAACTTCTGTTGGTCTGGAGAGGTTGTTAGCAGCTCCATTGCTTTGTTGGTTACAGAATTATCAGATCTTATGAGTATTCAAGACCAGCCAGAAATTTGGGTTGTGTGTGTGAAATCTTAGCAACAAATTTACAATTTCTGAAAATGTTGTAGGGTTTAAAGAAAAGATGACTTTTTGACCGTCTTGTCCTGGGGCATGGTGCAAAGTTGAAGGATTTAAAGTTAGGCTTGGGTCAGGTGATCACCTCATTAGCTAAGTGTTCTCGTGGATGCAGGGACTCCTGCCCTTGGCTTAGTCATTAATTAAACCTGAACACTCTTACCTACTTCCTAATAGGGCTTTTTGAGAAGTCCTTTGAAGCACTGTGTACTCAGAATGACTTGGCGACATCCGCATTCTCCTCTTTAGTCGTAGTCTGGGATAATGAGTGGAATAAGGCTACTTTCTACTAATTTGTGCCTTTAAAAGGTCAAAACATTTTCCAGATATTAATCCACGATCTACAGGGAAACCCACCCACACTGCTTGCTGAGTTTCAGAGAGGACATTGAGGCATCAAGGATTGGTTGAATTTGATGGGCAAAGTCTGATATTTGAACTGGTATTAGAAAGCTTGAAACTTTGGGATTTTAGCGTTTAGAAGGTGACTTCTAGGGGAAAGCAAGTTAAAAGGTTGTTAGTAGAAGTGTAGTCCCAGAGTATTTCGGTATTTCCATTTGAATTAACCCTCTTTTCTTATTCCCTTAGGAAATCACAAATTGACTCAAATAGCGAAAGTAGTCATCAAAATCTGTGAACATGAGGTATGTGTTTCCCACCATCCTGTCGTAGCTGCATCCAGCGTCCCGTGTCGGGGAGCTGTTTCATTTGCAGTATTTCCTAGTGGGTAGCTGTGGTGTCTTTGGAATTTGTTGAGGCACAGATGGCACCTCCTGTCTTTAAAAAAGTAAAAGTCACAAAGAAGGTCCCTCAGTGTTTTATGAAACACTCTCACCTCAGTAGTGATTTGAGGCAGAAGAAACCATTGTTTGGATTTATCTCAGAAGTCATAGCCCTGCACTGGGCATCCTGAATTTTCTTCATTGCCTGGATAGAGTTCCTCATTTCTGACGGTGGCCCCCAAATCTGTGGCATTCAGTCAGGGCTTTTTCTCTTCTCTGACGGAAGAGGTTTGACGGAAGAGGTTTCAGCTGTTTCTCAGAGCATGGCCCAGGTGTCCCCAGAATGCCTTCTTGGAAGCGCCTGTGGTTTTGACAGTGTGGACTTGGAGGCACGGTGGGCTTGTGAGCTGTGAGGTCCTGGTGGTTCTGGGTTAAGGTAGCCGTGGAAACGGCAGGAGGGAGCCTTCTGTATTGGATGCCCACTGTGTGAATAAAAACTGAGATGCAACAGCCTTTGGCCTGTCTGTGTGCTTTCATTCCTTCTTCAAAAAGACTGCACTGGGATGGATATATATGTATACGTGTGTATTTTTATTTTCCTCGGTAATTAAGCACACAGGAAGAGCTGAATTTTTCATGGATAACAGTATTCCTGCACATAGCTCATGAACATTTATTTTCTTTTGTCATTTAGTGAATACCTATTTTTGTCACCATTTTATTTTATTTTTTTAATTTTTTTCGGTGCTGGGGCTTGAACTCAGGGCCTTGCACTTGCTAGGCAGACGCTCTAGCACTTGAGCTGAATCGCCCACCCCTTTGTCACCATTTTAGATAAGATGATGCAGAGTATCACTGTCAGTCAATCTTGGTGTACCTCCCTGATGATTCGCTTAGTGTAACTTTTAGAAAAGCAGTGACCAGTGGAGAGGCTGTGAACACCACAGAGGCTTCGGGTGGGTATTTCCTGACTGTTTTCCAGAAAAGCTATAGCAGGACAGTACCTTGGAGCAAGCCATTGTGGTCTATTTCTGATATCCTTTCCAATATTGGGTGTTCTAATTTGAAAAACATCTATATATGTTTCCCTCCACTGTGATCTTCAGAAACAGTGGACCTCACTGTGTTTAAATTTGCATTTCTTTGGTGGCAGTGGTGATGGACTGATTTTGTGAGATACCTTTGGGTTAGCCCAGACACTGCGTAGGCTAGAGAAGGCGATGCATTTATTCCTGCATGCATTCACTTTTTCTTTCATTCACCTGTTAAATGAGTCAGTTAAACAAATAATTATTGAGTGCCTGTTATGTATGAGGGTCGTTGCACGTTGACAGGAGAGGAAGAGAAAAACAATATGCTGATGATGGGAGAGAGCAGCAACTGACCACTCAGAGGGAAGCTTATGGGCTTCGTTGCCCAGTTGCGTGGGTTCGAATCTTGGCCTGTCACTTTGCCACTGTGAACCCTTGGGGAGACTGCTTGACTTCCTGGGGCCTCATTTTCTCCTGTGAAATGGGCATGATGTAAGTCTTGCCTTGCCTGGGGTTATGAGGAGTAAATGAGTTAATATGCATTGAACTCTTAGAATGCCATGAACGTACGTAGGTACTGCACTCATCTTTATCCTCCCAGTGTAGAAGTGGAGGCCCAGCAAAGACATAGCTTTTCCTAAAGTCACTCGGCTGGTAGAGTCTGAATTCCGGTCAAGGAGCTTCGGGGAGTTATTTCAAAGTCATGATGTTATCTTGGGGAGTGTCCTGTTTTCAGAAGGAAAAGGACAGTAAATAAGTTGTTGAATTTTTCTACTGTCATGACTGGAAATAAAGTGGGGCAACATGCTATTAGCTGTGATTAGAGATGCAGACAGATGGAGTGTGGCACAGGGGGAGGCCAGACTGTCTGGATCGGGTCAGAGAGCAGAGCTGGTGCCGGATGAGCTCAGATTCCAGGGCCCGAGGCCAGACTGGATAGGGCCTTTGAGGAGCCAGTCGGGTGTTTAGATTTTGTTAGTTTCCCAGCTTGACAATTCTGATATTTGGAGCTACAGAATTCTTTGTTGCAGGGACTGTTCTGTAGATCACAGGTTCTAGCGGCACCCCCTGGCCCCAAGTTTTAATAACCAAAAATGTCTGCAGACATTGCCAAGTGTTCCCAAGGGGCAGGTATGGGGAATAACCTGCTCAACAGAGCTGCAGATGTAATGGCACATCATGGGGGAAGGAGACATGTGGGCTTCTGTGTGGAGGAGATGGCTCTGGCTGCCGTGGTGGGCATGGACTACAGTGGAGTCAGCTCTGCACAGCGGTGAGCCGTAGTCCCAGATACCTGGGCGGCCGGACGGAAGGACTGATGAGGCCTGGAAGTTCAAGGCCAGCTTGCACAATGTAATGAGGGTCCATCTTGCAAAAAAGAAAGCCAGACCTCCAAATGAAAGGACAACACTTAGAAGGATCCACCATTTATTGAGGGCTGCTAGATGTCAGGCCTTCGGTGCGACACATTCTAATGTACTTTTGCTTTGCAGATGAATGAAATCGAAGTATGTCCAGAATGTTATCTAGCTGCTTGCCAAAAACGAGATAACTGGTTTTGTGAGCCTTGTGTAAGTTGCATTTACTTTCCTTATGTCATTTTCTGAACTTTGTGCCTTTCATGGCTCCCTTGATTCGACCTTCTCCAGGGGCTTAGGAGACAAAGCTTTGGGTGACATTTTAAAATAATTGTTTTTTTTTTTTTTTTTTTTCTTTTGGACCTGGGGATCGAGCTTCGCCTTGCGCTTGCTAGGCAAGCGCTCTATCGCTGAGCTAAATCCCCAACCCCTAAAATAATTTTATTTTTGCATTTATTTATTTATTTATTTTTTTTGGGTGCTGGGAATCGAACTCAGGGACTTGGTGCTTGCTAAACAAGTGCTCTACCACTGAGCTAAATCCCCGGCCCCTAAAATAATTGTTATTGATAAAATTATTGCAGAGCGAAAGCAATTTAGTAGGATAAATGTTCATGTACCAGATCTAGCACCGTAGTTTCTGGGTTCATCATTCTCAACAAACTGCAAAATGTAGGGCCAAAGAGAGCTAATCAGAGACATGGGCTGTGGCAGAACAATTCTGGGAGTGACATTTACAGGTTCTTTTGGGTATGTGGGTTTGCTTTTTTTTTTTTCCTGCTGTGCTGGAGATCAAACCCAGGACCTTGTCCACACAAGGTCGGCGCTCTACCACTGAACCACATCTCTAGCCTGTGCCAGGTCTGGGCAACTCATAGTTTTTCTAAACCACAGTTCTTGGGAGTCAGCGGTAGAAAGTCACCCTGGTTTCCAGTCAGCTCTGCATTTCCAAACTGTTGTTTTGCTTTGTTCTGCGGTGCCGGAGAGGGAACTGAGTGCCTCATTCTTGCAGACTGGTGTTTTGAGACAGAAGTGCATTGTGGGTTTGGGCCTGAGTGTTCGGGTGAAAGGGGTGGAGATGGAGGGCTGGAGTGGACAAGACCGGGCAAGGAAAGAATCAAAACATACTTTATGAGTCTCTTTGCTTCTGCAGATAAACACCTGAGTAGCTAAGGCTCTGCAGAGCCCCCTAAAGAATAAAGGTGGCTACTGCTGCCCCTCACATGCTGGACATGATGCACATTTAGTCTGGACTTGGAGGACCTGGGTGAACAAAGAGGTGAATTGTCTTGCTCACGGCCACCCAGCGACTCCAGAGTCAGGACTGAAGCCTGCTTCTGTTGGCACGTGCCTCTTTAAGTCCCTTCCCACCTTCGTCCAGGTGTCCTGGCCACATACCTTCCAGGGAATTTCACTTGGGCAGTCCCTGCTTAAAACTGTCTCTTTCTACTTGTGTCCTGTATCATTTCCTACCGATTTTCATTGCCTTCACCTACTGAGCTTTAATGTGTGTGTATCTTACTGCCAGATATATACAAACGCTGGATTTTGTTTTTCTCCTCCTAGAGCAATCCACATCCTTTGGTCTGGGCAAAACTGAAGGGCTTTCCGTTCTGGCCTGCAAAAGCTCTGAGGGATAAAGATGGGCAGGTCGATGCCCGTTTCTTTGGACAACACGACAGGTGGGAGTTAAAAACAGGCTTTGACCATGTAGCTTCAGCTGAACCTTTGATACTGTCATTGGATAAGAAAAGAGGTGGAGGGTATGGCTATTATTTTTATTATTATCATCATCATCATCCATTTTTTTTTTTTAAAAAGCAAATTCTTCCTTTTGTTGGTAGCTGGTATGGCTATTATTTGTTTGTTGTCATGATTCCAACCATTGATCTTGTAGTTGAAAAATATTTTCCTGTGCTGTGTTAAGTCTGATAATAATGTGTGGGCTTCAGTTTTTTTCAGGTATTTTAGAAAACATTCTTGCTTTAGTGGTTTTGTTGATGAAACCAACATTGGAATGAGCTCCATGGCTATTTTAAGTACTGCTGTTCTTTTTTTATTTTCATTTTTTACTTTGTAGAGTACATTAAACCTCCTTGCAAATTGCTTTTCAAAATAATGCTTTCAGGGATCAGAAGTATTTTCCCAGATTGCCAGTAAATGAAGCTCTTATCATTATGCTGAGTAGTTCGCTCCTGTTCTCTTTTCTCTGCAGCTAAAATGGGAAATTATAAGGGGATGCTGTTTTGACAGGTGTGAGCCTTCCCTGCCTGCCTTCCTGCCCTCCCCTTTTCCTCCTCACATGGCGAAGTGAATTATTCCAGCTAATAACAGTTCCCTTTAGAGCAGATCCCCTGTGTGGGTGAGAACAACAGGTAGACAGAGATGAGCAGCGTTAACATCTCAGTTCTCTCCTAGCAAGTTATGGTATGATTATGAGTAAAGACCTTCAAAGCCCCCCCAGGCAGTTCGAGGAAGTGTGCTAGCGCATAGGGAGACTATTTAAATACATAGAATAAAAATTATATACCCCCACAGAGTAAACAGCAAATACAGTGTATAATTTTAAATAACATACCAGCATGAGAAATGCCACTTTCTCTGTTAAATTTTGCTTGGGTTCTTGCAGATCAAAGAAAAGTGTGAATTCCAAAGTAATCTGATTGCTTCCTAGGAATCCCAGCAGTGCTTTGTCAGCAGACGAAATGGAAATTTGTTGAGATGCTATTGGGTTCGCTGTGGAGAGTCACACTTTGATTTTAACTGGTTTTGTTGGAAATCTCTCTGATATTCATTTATGCCTTCTCTCAAAAAAGTGTGCATTTGGTGCTTGCTCTGGCTACATGCTGGTTGCTGGGATGCAGGTGTGAGCTGCAGACATTGTCCTGTCTCTGTGGCGACTGACATCCTAGTGGGGAGATGGGTGCTACCCAAGTGATCCACTGGGCTTCCCGTCCTAGCTCAGAAGGTCATGGAGAGCCGGGTGTGGAGATCCAGCTTGGAGGGACCAACAAGCGTTGTGGTTTGGGCAGAGCGGGGCTGAGTGTGCCTGGAACGGACTATGGTTTGAACAGGGTGCGGAGAGGAGAGGATGGGGCAAGATGGGGCCAAAGGGGTGGGTGGAATTTGGTTTTTATTTGAAGAGCAAGAGGAATGGCTGGCAGGCTGTATGCACATCCTGTCTCGTCTTCATCACAGCTCAGGGTAGATACATGTGTGTGTACTGGGATGTAGGTGGCAAGGGACCAAGCAGTGTATCCCTTACACACCAGATACTCCCAGACCCTCACCAGCCTGCAGAGACCTCTTAATCCTCACCTGCCAGACGGTCACCAAATGTGGCTTAGGTGGCACGAAGGATGGTGTGTGAGCTTTGTTTGCCCCCGTAAAGGCTGTTGCACAGAACCTTGCTGAGTCCCTAGTTCCGGATGGCATGGAAGTTGGGTCTCTCTGTTTGAGTGGGACTTTCGTGACCTCTCTTAGGGCTGTTTTGTCTTCTGTCCCCTCTGGGGACTGTGTCAACCTGTTGACTCGTGAGAGGTCAGGGGAACCCACTGCGCGAGTTAGGAAGGACCTTTCGCAGTGCACCGTCAACGCTTTGGTGGGCTGGGTGTTTCTTTCACTGGCGGCTGGGAACAGAATGCTTTGTAGATTCCCTTACTCTGGGAGAACCTCCCGCCTCCCTGAGAGGGCTTGGGGCCAGCAGGGCAGGTGCATTGGCAGGAGGCTCATTTAGGACCCAGGAGCATAACGATGTGGAGACTCAGGAAGGTGGCAGCACTGTCCCTTTCTTAGGGAGCTCACTTTGGTGTGGTGGAGCCAAAACATAAACCTGGACTTGTACAGGCAAACTAGGTCAGGATAGCAGAGTAAGAGCTAGCCAAGATATCCACGTGTGAATAGTCAAGTTAATACGTCCTAGAGGGAGCCCGGGGAGGCTCTTACACAAATCAGGGGTTGTTGTGAAGAGTCTCCTTGCATTCTTTGTGCCCTTTAGAAGAATTTGCTTGATTTCTTTCTTTTTTCCTTTAGATGCACACACCATTGTGGTATCTGAGCTGGGTGTGGTAGAGAACCTCTATAATTCCAGCTACTTGGGAGGTTGAAGCAGGAAGGTTGCTTGACCTGAGGGGTCCAAAGCCAGCCTGGGCAACATAGTGAGGCTCTGTCTCTAACTGCCCCCTGCAAGACAAAAACAGCAACAAAAATAGGAACTATTGCTAATTTCCTGCAGAGTTAAAATAAAAACCAAAAAAACCCCCCAAAAACCAAAACCCCTGCCATTAATTGTCTCCTATGCACCAGGCATGGTTTTAAGAGTTTTTTTTCTTTTTTTTGTGCCAGGGATCAAACTAAGGGCCTTGCGCTTGCAAGGCAAGCACACTAACCAGTGAGCTAAATCCCCAGCTGGTTTTAAGTGGTTTTTTTTTTTTTTTGTTTGTTTGTTTTTGTAGAAGTTGCTTTCTGTTTGTTCTCAGAAAACTGAGACCCAGAGAGGCCGATACCTTGCCAAGGTCACTTGGCTAGGATGCAGCTGGGCTGGGTAGAGCTGGGACACTGTGACTCTCACACTGGAGCGCTCTCGTGGGCTGCCGTGGACTCCTCATGACACGTCACTCCCAGGGGCTTTTCACAGGAAAGCAAATCTAATTTTAAGTATTTCTTGGGCCTGCTATAAGGAAAAAAGCATTTGCCAGACAAGGCCCTCAAAAGTCATGTGAGAAGCTGGGAGGAAACACTTAAGGCCTCGAAGCCAGACCAAAGTCTGGGTTAAGCTGGGCCACAAGACCAGTTTCTGGCTGATAAGCCCCTGATGCCTGGGGTTGGCTCAGGCCCCTTTTGTTTGCTCCTTTGAACTTCACCAGATCGCAGGGATCTTCTATTTCCCCTTGACCAGACTGAGGCAGGCTCTGGGGTGGCCCTGGGGATAGACCTGTCTCTCCGGATGGATCCCTGCCTGTAGGCTTAAGAGTCTTCTGTGGTGATGGTTTGGATGTTGCTCAGCCTCCTCCCTCTGACTGGAGGCTGCTGCTTGAGGTCTCAGCAGAAAGTCAGCTGTTGGGATATGTGGGAAGCTGGTGGTTCCAGCACTCGGAGGAGAGAAGCTAGATATTTTGGGGGTGTTGAGTTTTAGTTTGTGTCACTATCCAGTGTCACCAAGAGTTGCAATCAGTCTTTCCCATGGATGTGCCTGGGTCATTCATTAACCTCTTTCTTTTTTTGGTTTTTGGAGACAGGGTCTCCATGTGTAGTTCAGGCTGGCTTTGAGCTCATGGCAGTCCTCCTGCCTCAGCCTCCTGATTCCCAAGTGCTGCTAGGATTACGGGCATGTGCCACCATGCCCGGCTCTTTTATTTTCCTTTTCTTTTTTCTTTTTTTGGTTTTTTTGATCCAGGGTCTCACTATGTAGTTCACACTGGTCTTGAACTCGCTATGTAGCACAAGCTGGCCTTGAACTCATGGCAGTCCTCCTGGCTCAGCCTCCTGAGTACTGGGATTACAGGCATGAGCCACCATGCCCGGCTTCGTTTCCTCGTAAAATACAGGGAATTTGATGCCAGCTGTGGAAGGGGGTGAAGAAGGATGTAAGAAGACAATTGTTGCTGCTTCTGTTCAAAGCCTGGGAAACTGGGAAGACTGGGCGTTGGGTCCTTCTTTGGATAGTAGCTGAGCCAGGGCCTCTCCCTCCCTTTGAATAGACATGAGGTCTTGGCTAATTTGCTTCCCATGGTTTTGTGCCTGTCTCCAGTTCATGGGCCATGAAATTCAAAAGGCCTCCTTGGAAAGAAAGCTTGAAGCTGGAGAACTGGAAGTGGTGGCAGAGTTGGGCTCTGATAACCCTGCCATTAATTGTCTCCTGTGCACCCTGCGGTTGCCTAGCGCTCACCTGCAGTGGTGGGTGTGGTGCTCCCAGCCTGCCCTTCGTCACAGGGCTGCTGGCTCTGGACTAGTGACTGCTGTTGCTGTCAAAGGTCTCTGCAGAGCTTGGCAACGTGTGGGCTGTGGGTAGCGGGAAGATGGAACTGGCTGGACTGGGAGGCCGAGGTGCCTGTCCGAAGGCCAAAGGGCTGCTTTTCAGTGATTGTGTGAATTATCTCACATTGAAAAACATGCACCTCTTTCTAGGAAAGTGGGTTTCCTGAGCTTCCCGCTAGACCCATTTGGAATTGTGACCAGAAGGGAAGCTTTCTGGGTCTGTGTGCAGCCGAGTGAGGGTGGGGAATGACTGTCTCTCCAGAGATGCAGTCGAGAATGCAGTGACTGTTTTCTTACTCTCTCCCACCTGAGAACCAGAGGGGATTTGATGGTTTTTTAAAAGATTAAAATGACTAAGTCAAGCCTTTTACGTCTTTGCGAAGTTTTATTTGTGTTCTGTCCTTATAGCAGAACGTGTCTGTAAAGTGGATCATTAATTAACCATCCAAACCAGGTCGTTTATTTAAAAGGAGGACAAGTAAGAATCTTGGCAGACATGACAGGCTAATTTGGTTTGCATTAAGAAAAATAACAATCTTGGAAATGACTAAAGTTGACTCGAAGTCTCTCTCTCTTTTGCCCTTCTAGGGCTTGGGTTCCAATAAATAATTGCTACCTCATGTCTAAAGAAATTCCTTTTTCTGTGAAAAAGACGAAAAGCATCTTCAACAGTGCCATGCAAGAGATGGAGGTTTACGTGGAGAACATCCGCCGGAAGTTCGGGGTTTTTAATTATTCTCCGTTCAGGACCCCGTACACACCCAATAGCCAATACCAAATGCTGCTCGATCCCGCCAACCCCAGCGCCGGCACCGCCAAGGTCGACAAGCAGGAGAAGGTGAAGCTCAACTTCGACATGACGGCGTCGCCCAAGATCCTGATGAGCAAGCCCATGCTGAGCGGGGGCGCGGGCCGCAGAATCTCCCTGTCCGATATGCCGCGCTCGCCCATGAGCACGAACTCCTCGGTGCACACGGGCTCGGACGTGGAGCAGGACGCGGAGAAGAAGGCCACGTCGAGCCACTTCAGCGCCAGCGAGGAGTCCATGGACTTCCTGGACAAGGGCACAGGTCAGCTTGGGCGGGCGGGCGGCGGGCGGCGCCCCTTGGACGTCTGCTGCTCCCCGGGTGGTCGGGCCCAGCGGGGAACAAGGCAGCCTCGTGCTGCGGAGGAGCCGATTTTAAAGGACTCACCGGGGAGTTTTGGAGCCCCGGATGAGAAGTTTCCCACAAGCTTCCT